>JAACNH010003387.1:0-29514 GCA_019447015.1 Hymenochirus boettgeri
CAGATATATCAGTAACCCCCTCTCTCTACTATACAGATATATCAGTAGCCCTCTCTCTACTGTACAGATATATCAGTAACCCCCTCTCTCTACTGTACAGATATATTAGTAACCCCCTCTCTACTGTACAGATTGTACAGATATATCAGTAACCCTCTCTCTACTGTACAGATATATCAGTAACCACCTCTCTACTGTACAGTTATATCAGTAACCCTCTCTCTACTATACAGATATATCGGTTAACTTCCTCTCTTTACTGTACAGATATATCAGTAACCCCCTCTCTACTGTACAAATATATCAGTAACCCCCTCTCTCTACTGTACAGATATATCGGTAACCCCCTCTCTACTGTACAAATATATATGTAACCCTTTCTCTACTGTACAGATATATCAGTAACCCCCCTCTCTACTGTACAGATATATCAGTAACCCTCTCTAAACTATACAGATATATCAGTAACCCTCTCTCTACTGTACAGATATATCAGTAACCCTCTCTCTACTGTACAGATATATCAGTAACCCTCTCTCTACTGTACAGATATATCAGTAACCCCCTCTCTCTACTGTACAGGTATATCAGTAACCCCTTCTCTCTACTGTACAGATATATCAGTAACCCCCTCTCTACTGTACAGATATATCAGTAACCCCCTCTCTACTGTACAGATATATCGGTTAACTCCCTCTCTCTACTGTACAGATTTATCCATAACCCTCTCTCTACTGTACAGATATATCAGTAACCCCCTCTCTCTACTGTACAGATATATCAGTAACCCTCTCTACTGTACAGATATATTGGTAATCCCCTCTCTCTACTGTACAGATATATATCGGTAACCCCCTCTCTACTGTAAAGATATATTAGTAACCCTCTCTTTACTGTACAGATATATCGGTAACCCCCTCTCTTTACTGTACAGATATATCAGTAACCCCCTCTCTACTGTACAGATATATCGGTAACCCCCTCTCTCTACTGTACAGATATATCGGTAACCCCCTCTCTACTGTACAGAGATATCAGTAACCCCCTCTCTACTGTAAGTATATTAGTAACCCTCTCTTTACTGTACAGATATATCGGTAAAACCCCTCTTCTTTAATGTACAGATATTCAGTAACCCCCTCGTACTGTACAGATATATCAGTAACCCCCTCTCTCTACTGTACAGATATATCGGTTAACTCCCTCTCTTTACTGTACAGATTATCAGTAACCTCTCTACTGTACAATTAATCAGTAAACCCTCTCTTACTGTACAGATATCGTAACCCCCTCTCTACTGTACAGATATATCGGTAACCCCCTCTCTACTGTACAAATATATAGTAACCCTCTTCTACTGTACAAATATATATGTAACCCTTCTCTACTGTACAGATATATCAGTAACCCCCTCTCTCTACTGTACGATATATCGTAACCTCTCTTACTGTACAGATATATCAGTAACCCTCTTCTACTGTACAGATATATCAGTAACCTCTTACTGTACAGATATATCAGTAAACCTCTCTACTGTACAGAATATTCAGTAACCCTCTCTACTGTACAGATATATCAGTAACCCCTCTCTCTACTGTACAGATATATCAGTAACCCCCTTCTCTACTGTACGATATATCAGTAACCCCCTCTCTACTGTACAGATATATCAGTAACCCCCCTTCTACTGTACAGATATGTCAGAACCCAACTTCTATGTACGATATATCAGAACCCCCTCTCTACTGTACAGATATATCAGTAACCCCCTCTCTACTGTACAGATTTATCCGTAACCCCCTCTCTCTACTGTACAGATATATCAGTAACCCCCCTTCTACTGTACAGATATTAGTAAACCCTCTCTACTATACAGATTGTACAGATATATCAGTAACCCTCTCTCTACTGTATAGATATATCAGTAACCCCCTCTCTCTACTGTACAGATATATCAGTAACCCCCCTCTCTACTGTACAGATATATCAGTAACCCTCTCTAAACTATACAGATATATCAGCAACCCTTTCTACTGTAAGAAATCAGTAACCCTCTCTCTACTGTACAGATATCAGTAAACCCCCTTCTACTGTACAGATATATCAGTAACCCCCCTCTCACTACAGATATATCAGTAACCCCCTCTCTTACTGTACAGATATATTAGTAACCCCCTCTCACTGTGCAGATTATAGTAACCTTCTCTCTACTGTATAGATATATCAGTAACCCCCTCTCTCTACTGTACAGATATATCAGTAACCACCTCTCTACTGTACAGATATATCAGTAACCCCCTCTCTCTACTGTACAGATATATCGGTTAACTTCCTCTCTTTACTGACAGAATATCAGTAACCCCCTCTATGTACAGATATATCAGTAACCCCTTCTCTCTACTGTACAGTTATATCAGTAACCCCTCTCTAATGTACAGATATATCAGTAAACCCCTCTCTACTGTACAGATATATCAGTAACCCCCACTCTCTACTGTACAGATATGTCAGTAACCCCCACTCTCTACTGTACAGATATATCAGTAACCCCTCTCTACTGTACAGATATATCAGTAACCCCTCTCTACTGTACAGATTATCCGTAACCCCTCTTACTGTAGAGATATATCAGTAACCCCCTCTCTCTACTGTACAGATATTAGTAACCCCCTCTCTACTATACAGATATATCAGTAACCTCCTCTCTCTACTGTACAGATTTATCCGTAACCCCCTCTCTCTACTGTACAGATATATCAGTAACCCCCTCTCTCTACTGTACAGATATTAGTAACCCCCTCTCTACTACACAGATTGTACAGATATATCAGTAACCCTCTCTCTACTGTATAGATATATCAGTAACCCCCTCTCTCTACTGTACAGATAAATCAGTAACCCCCTCTCTCTACTGTACAGATATATCAGTAACCCCTCTCTCTACTATACAGATATATCAGTAACCCTCTTTCTACTGTATAGATATATCAGTAACCCTCTCTTACTGTACAGATAAATCAATAAACCCTCTCTCTACTGTACAGATATATCAGTAACCCCCCCTCTCTACTGTACAGATATATTAGTAACCCCCTCTCTTTTGTACAGATTGTACTGATATATCAGTAACCCTCTCTCTACTGTACAGATATATCAGTAACCGTCTCTCTACTGTACAGATAAATCATTAACCCCCTCTCTCTAGTGTACAGATATATCAGTACCCCCCTCTCTCTACTATACAGATATATCAGTAACCCTCTCCCTACTGTACAAATATATTAGTAACCCTCTCTCTATTGTACAGATATATCAGTAACACTCTCTCTTCTGTACAGATATATCAGTAACCCCCTCTCTGCTGTACAGATATATAAGTAACCCTCTCTTACTGTACAGATAATCAGTAGCCCTTCTCTACTGTACAGATATATCATAACCCTCTCTCTACTGTACAGATATATCAGTAACCCCCTCTCTACTGTACAGATATATCAGAAATCCCCTCTCTATTGTACAGATTCAGTAACCCCCTCTCTCTACGTACAGATAAATCAGTAAGCCTCTCTAATGTACAGAGATATCAGTAACCCTCTCTCCACTGTACAGATATATCAGTAACCCCCACTTACTGTACAGATATATCAGTAACCCCTCTCTACTGTACATATATCAGTACCTCTCTTACGTACAGATATATCAGTAACCCCCTCTCTACTGTACAGATATATCAGTAACCTCCTCTCTCTACGTACAGATTTATCCGTAACCCTCTCTCTCCTGTACAGATATATCAGTAACCCCCTTCTCTTACTGTACAGATATTAGTAACCCCTTTCTACTGTACGATATATCAGTAACCCTCTCTCTACTGTATAGATATATCAGTAACCCCCTCTTACTGTATAGATAAATCAGTAACCCCCTCTCTCTACTGTACAGATAAATCAGTACCCCCCTCTCTCTACTATACAGATATATCAGTAACCCTCTTTTTACTGTACAGATATATCAGTAACCCCCTCTCTCTACTGTACAGATATATCAGTAACCTCCTCTCTCTACTGTACAGATATATCAGTAACCCCTCTTCTACATATAGATATATCAGTAAACCTCTCTCTAATGTACAGATATATCAGTAACCCTTCTCTACTGTACAGATAATCAGTATCCCCCTCTCTACTATTAAACGATCAGTAACCCTCTCCCTACTGTACAATATATCAGTAACCCTCTCTTATTGTACAGATATATCAGTAACCCTCTCTCTATGTAGTATATCAGTAACCCCATCTCTACTGTATAGATATATCAATAACCCTTCTCTACTGTCCAGATATATCAGAAAACCCTCGCTTACTGTACAGATATATCAGTAACCCTCTCTCTACTGTATAGATATATCAGTAACCCTTCTCTACTGTACAGATATATCAGAAACCCTTTCTCTACTGTACAGATATATCAGTTACCCTCTTCTACCGTACAAATATATAAGTAACCCCTCTCTACTGTGCAGATATATCATTAACCCTCTCCCTACTGTACAAATATATCAGTCACCCTTTCTCTATTGTACAGGTAATCAGTAACCCCTCTCTACTGTAAAGATATATCAGTAACCCCTCTCTTTACTGTACAAATATATCAGTAACCCTCTCTCTATTGTACAGATATATCAAACCCTCTCTCACTGTAGATATATCTGTAACCCCCTCTCTACTGTATAGATATATCAGTAACCCCCTCTCTACTGTACAGATATATCAGAAACCCTCTCTGCTGTGACAGATATATCAGTAACCCTCTTTCTACCGTACAAAAATATAAGTAACCCCCTCTCTACTGTGCAGATATATCCTTAACCTCTCCCTACTGTACAAATATATCAGTATGCCTCTCTATTGTACAGGTATACAGAACCCCCTCTCTACTGTAAGATATATCAGTAACCCCCCTCTCCTACTGTACAAATATATCAGTTACCCTCTCTCTATTGTACAGATATTCAGTAACCCTCTCTCTAGTATAGATATATCAGTCACCCTCTCTTACTGTACAGATATATCAGTAACCCCTCTCTTACTGTACAAAATATATCAGAACCCTCTCTCATTGTAAAGATATATCGTAAACTCTCTTACTGTATAGATATATCAGTAAACCCCTTCTACTGTACAGATATATCAGTAACCTCTTTCTAATGTACAGGTATATCAGTAACCCCTCTCTCTACTGTACAGATAATCAGTAACCCCTCTCTTCTACTGTACAGATATATCAGTATCCCCTCTCTCTACTATATAGATATATCAGTAACCCTCTCTCTACTACAGATATATCAGTAACCACCTCTCCTACGTACAGATATATCAGTATCCCCCTCTCTCTACTAAACAGATATATCAGTAACCCTCTCTCTACTGTACAGATATATCAGTAACCCTCTTTTACTGTACAGGTATATCAGTAACCCCCTCTCTTACTGTACAGTATATCAGTAACCCCCTCTCTCTACTGTACAGATATATCAGTATCCCCTCTCTCTAATATAAGATATATCAGTAACCTTCTCTACTGTACAGATATATCAGTAACCACCTCTCTCTACTGTACAGATATCAGTATCCCCTTCTCTACTATATAGAATATCAGTAACCCTCTCTCTAAGTACAGATATATCAGTAACCCCCTCTCTCTACTGTACAGAATATCAGTATCCCCCTCTCTTTACTAAACAGGTATATCAGTAACCCTTCCCTACTGTACAAATATATCATAACCCTCTCTCTATTGTACACGATATATCAGTAACCCTCTCTACTGTATAGATATTCAGTAACCCCCTCTCTACTGTACAGATTATCAGTAACCCCCTCTCTAGTACAGATATATCAGTAACCCTCTCTCTACTGTACAGATATTCAGTAACCCCCTCTTTCTACCGTACAAATATATAAGTAACCCTCTCCCTACTGTACAAAATATCAGTAACCCTCTCTCTATTGTACAGGTATATCAGTAACCCCCTCTCACTGTAAAGATTACTCTACTGTAAAGATTAATCAGTAACCCCCTCTCTCTACTGTACAGATATATCAGTAACCCCCTCTCTACTGTACAGATAAATCGGTAATATACAAAATATCAGCCTTACCTGGTAATCAAAAGGTTATTACTCCCAGTCAGATGACCCCGGCTGTATTTACTCAGACAATCTGTCTCCTTATCTTGGAAGAAGTTCTGCCCCAACCACTTCTGCGTATGGGGGTGGCTATGGGGTGGGAGTATCTTATTTTCCTCGCTCCTCCCACGTTTCTTCTACACATCCTGCTGTCCCGGGTTCCTTGTTCCCTTCAGCTATGAGTTGTTATGGGTAACAGGAAGTTAGTTTCATTCTCTCAAGTATCAGGTAAACTTTTAATACATCTTGTAAATCGCTTTGGTACAGTCTTCCTAATATTATGTCAATGTTACCAGTCCAGTTCATAGTTACTGAGCATGTGCACCCCTCACAAGCTAATTACTGGATTTTGAAGTTGTCATTGGAATTTCCCAGTTACGTCATGTATGGGGGGAGGGGGGGTGGAATGTAAACAAACGCTTTGTCGCTGCCAAATGGTACATTGAAACCAAGTTTAAAATAAAAGACAGAGGGTGTTGGATTAACTGGGGCACCTGACATGGAGTTAAAGGGCAGTCTCATGTCATAAAGAAACCATCTCTGTTTCTGTCAATGGCCAGACCCAGACTCAGGCTAATTAGCACCATTAATATGCTAAATGATACAATGTCACCTCTTCCCTTCACAGCCCTATAGCATTATAAATCTACTTGCTGCAAGGCCAAGGCTGGGACAGCCATGATGTTTTCACATGACGGCAACATACGATAATCATACTTGTATGGCAGCTGAGTTGGGTATTGTTTTCACCAGTTGTGTGCAAAATTGCGCTCTGTGCTTAGTTTTAGGGCTAGGCCACACTAATGTGCTTTTCACGTGTTAAATGTGGCTAGTTAAACACTAACCCGTTTTTCACGTGTTTTCGCTTACGATTGCGCATGCGATTTTGGTTAGAATGGAAATCACAGGATTGCAAAAATTAATACGCATTTGTTTCATAATTCAAAATAGAAAAATTGCATGCACAAACACGGAACAACGCACGACAACGCAACTTTGGATGTTGTAGTGGGGCCTCAGTCTTAATGTCAATTCATTAGGGTGGGGCCACACAAAAGACGGATGTACCCCAATGCGATTGCACACGTTACCGTATGTTTGCGATGTGATCCACGTATGGGGCACTATCATAATGCATGCGATAGCAGAAACAATTTGCAATCTGAAAATCGTATTGCAGCCCAATTTGCAGAAGTGCAACTAGTACGAATGTACGAGTGTGGTCTAGCACTTATATCCATGCTACTTGGCTGAAACCAGTGAAGCCTGCCTCATGCTTCTAAAGTAACAGAACAGCTTTTCAGTATTTTCATTTTATATGTATCCAGGGAAGGGTGAAACATTCAAGGTGTTTAAAGCATCACCAGAAAAATGGCAATCTAAGCTTAAATATAACAAATTATGCTGGGCAGCAGATTTATCGACTTGTGGCTCGTGCATTTCCGTCTTTGACAATCAGGGCAAGTGCTGCGTTTTCACTTTCCTGTATGAGTGGTACACACAAAATTACGAATCATCCTTCCTCATGCAAAAACTAGAATTGCTGGGATTCTAGGAAACTAAAGAAAAGGTTTCAGTTTCACCATATTCACATAAAGAGGTTAAATGGTGTAATTGTAACTTTTCTCAGGGGCATCTCTAGTTTACTAGTTGAGCCAAACTTTTGAATGCCGCCCCTATGTACCACTAGGTAGCATGAAGTGCGCCACCGCAAGCAGGTAGGTGTGCGTGCCTTTCAGGAATGGGCGTAGTTAAAGTGTGGCTTTTTAAATCTACAGCACGGGGGTATTTATACAATTCCTCAAGGATATATTTATCCATACCAAATGGGGAAAACAAAGCAATTTATCCAATTTGGCAAAGAGCTAAATTTTAACAGGCATAAAAGCTGTGTTGTATAGAGATAATGAAAGTGCTCAGTGTAGATTTCAGTTTTTAGACTGCTATACATTTACTGGATGATGCAATTCACTGAAGTGTGTTATACAAAGACAAAAGTCTTGTCGTCTGTGTATTTTGCAGTAACTCCTGCTATTAACCTGATTTTTATTTGATCAATTGGTGTTAGAAATAGCTCATATGAAAAGCTAAAGCCCAAATAATATTAAATGTACTGGTAAAAAATAGTTTCACTGAAAAAAGATTCATCATTTAATTAAGACAAAAAGGTCAAAATGTTGCAAGACAAAAGTGTAGTCGCCTATACAGAAAATTATCTACTTTACAGCCAATCCAAATATGTCAGCCAATTAAGTAGTGGTGCTGTGAGATCCAAATTAATATCTTGTATGACTTCCATGAGCTTGAAGGACAGCATCCATGCGGTTTGGCAAGGATTCATACAATTTATTGATGAAATCATCAAGAATAGCCAAGAAAACAGTCTTGCATGCTCCCAGAGTTCATCAATATGTTTGGTTTCGTCTTCCATGTTCCTCTTCATCCTACCCCACGTATGCTCAATGATGTTCATGTCAGGTGACTGGGCTGGCCAATCCTGGAGCATCTTGATCTTCTTGCCTTAAGGAACTTTGATGTGGAGATGGAAGTATGCAATGGAGTGCCATCCTGCGCAGAATTTGGCCTTTTTTATGGTTGGGAATATATGAGGTAGCTAAGATTTTTGGTATTTTACACTATTGATGTCGCCTTAACACCTACAGATCCCTCACACACCCCCCTACTGGATGTTACCCCAGACCATGATTATGCCCTCACCAAACTTCACTGTTTTCGGGTAAATCTCGGCTCCATGCGGTTTCCAGTAGGTCTCCTGCAATATTTTCGCCGACTGTGGTGTAATTCAACAGAAGATTTATCTGAAAAATCCACCTTTTGCCACTTTCAGCGTCCATCCTTTTAGCAGGCTGTGGGACTTGGCAAATGCCACACGGATTTTCAATTGTCTTTTGTTTAGTGCTGGCTTATGGGCACTGATTCGACCATGGAGGCCATTTCGAGACAGAAACCTGACAAAATGTTCTGGTTGAGCATGGATTTCATGTGACCAGGTCTCCTGGAGCTTGTGCAGTTGAAAATGGGCTTGCCTGGATCTTCGAGCCAAGAAACGGTCCTGTCAGCAGTTGTTTGGGGGTCTGCCTGACCTGGGCTTTTCAAAAACTTCTCCAGACTCTTCAAATCTTAACTTTATCCTCTGAACTTAACGCCGAGAGACATTGAAGGTGTGCACCACATCAGCAGTGGATTTGGTCTTCAGCCTCTTGGTAATCAACACTTTAGTCTCAGGGTGAATCTTAGGCATGTTTGCAGAGGTCTATTTGCAGTTGATGTGAAGGTCTAGTGTACTGGTTTTTTTTTAATACACACCTGACACATTGTTCCATTATTAGTCACAGGTGAAGCCCATATGCAGGGCGACAACACTATGTCTTTGACTCAATGGGCTTTACCAAGCTGTGAATATTAGATAATTTTTGTTAGTTTGTTTTACATGAAACATTACAAACGCTGTTTGGGGTAAATGAACAATTTCTTGAAAAAAAATCTGCATTAGAATTATTGTTAAGCGGCACTTCAGGTCTATTTGTACACAAGGACAAGACTTTTGTCAGAAAACTGTATTCATGAACAATCATTATCTTTCAAATTGGAATTCCCTTCCTAACTGGATGTTCAACATTTCAAGGGACAATGCATTGTATCATCAAAGGATCCTTCCTGACACTCCTGCTATTATTTTGTGGAATAATTTACACACAACTTTTGTTTCAGTTATTACCATATTGGTAGATGGGACTTGTCTGATGCCCTAAAGATACTAAAAAGTAAAAAAACAGGTAAACTGGCCTGAAGACTATGGGCTAGGCCACATTACTGCGCTTTAATGCATGGTCTGATCGCGATTGTGCCTTAAAAAGTGCACACTAGTGTTGGGCAACAGGTCTGGCCACACTAGCTGTGATGCAATATGCTTTGGGGGTGCATGAGATACTTTTTTTTTTTCACAATCGCTTGCCCAAGCGCAACATTAGGCATATTGCAGCGCAAACACGAGACAACTCACAGCATCACGCCGGAAACGCGCACCAATCACCTGATTAACGCATGCAAAATGCATTGCAGTAGTATGGCCTCACACTAAGGTTTGTACACACGGCGATAACATTTAGGCCGATAATTGGCCCTTGTGTAGGCACTTTATCGGCCGAAACAAACGTTCGGATGGGGATCATTGCCCGACCGACCTGGCGGATCTCCGAGCGAACGACCTCAATCGCACGTGTGTATGAGCCTTAACTTAGAGGATTTCAACAGATAATTTACACGACAATAACATATGTCATCATATTATTGAAACACCCAAAAAATCAATCCGTATATGACTAGCGTGGGCTGACATCTACTCTACCAGCCCTAAAATACTGTGGAATATAACTGCTGAGCAGCATGTCTGTGTAGTAATTATTTTGGGTATGATAGTTTAAACAATTGTTTAATATACCTGCAAAGACAATTATGTTACCTAGATTTAGTTTCATGTTTAGCATCAATGAAAAAAAGCCTTCCAACCATGTTACAATAAGTTAACACCAGCACAGAAAGTTTATGTTAAGTAGTTTCTACAGGAGGGGGGGGGGGGGGGGGTTGAGGGTGTGGGGGTCTACCTATATATAATTTTTATTTGAGGGGACTTTCCCTTTAAATGTATAGCCCAACAGGAAACATCAGAAAGTGTTACTGAAAAAGTTCTGTAACTGATAAAGTTAAAAAGAATAAAGGCTGAATTTTATGGATTACGATTAATGATTATCTTAAGTTTATGGCCATTGTGCAATAGCTATGATTCACAACTTGATTAGTTTCAATGACAATAATAAAGGTAATTGTAAAGCAATTGTTGTAAACAAAATAAAGATATGATATCTCAGTCTTGATACTAATGTCATGATTTCATATTAATATGTAGAAACTCATTACTATACATTTTATGATTATTTTATTGACTAAATGTAGATAGTTCATTTTTGGAAGGAAAAAAAAAGGACTGTGATATAATATCATAGAACACTGTAACGGGCACAATGGTCTGTAAACAAATTTTCACAAGAATCAAGGGGACACACAATTTCCATTAATTTTGCTGAGAACTTCAATTCAATAATTAATGGTTCTGTTGCACCATCATATAGTAGTATAGCAAGGCACTGTAGTGCGGTGCTGTCAGGGAACAATAGTCTAGTAATAAATAGTCTAAGAGCATAGACACACTTCATTCATTATTGATCGACCTCTGCAGCCAATATTTCAGCTGAAATATTGGGCAACACCAGGGCGGTAACAGACCCCCCCTTTATCACGTGATCAGTTGTTTTTAAGGGCATGTCTACCCCCAAAAACTAAATTTAACCCACCACTGGCCACTGTGTAGTGTTTAAAAATCTTTAACTTACATCTCTGCTCCAAATGGTTATATTGCGTGCTTGTTTAAAGTCCAGCAATTTGTAGTGTAGGAGCCAGTCTGAGTCATCCAGTCCCTGCTTTTTCTACCTCAACAAGGTACGTGACATGCGCAGAGGAGCACTGCCCCTCCCTCCCTCCGCCCGAGCTAACTTTCTGAAATGGTGCCCTAGCTTTAAACTTTTTCTGTTGTAGGGCCCCCCTATCCACACCACAACGGACAGGTTCGATTGTCTAAAAAAGGATCAGATTGGCACTTACAATCCTTCATTACCCCGTGTTCAGCAAAGCCATAAGTCGCATCCGTGATTGGCTGCCTCTCTGCCAATCACAGATGCTGCTGACGGTCCGGCCCCCTGCTTGCAGTTCCGGCAAGCAGAGGGCCGAGATCTGAGCTTCGGGGAATGAAGCATTGTAAGTACGTTCTGAAATTTTTTAGACAATCGAACCTGGCGGTGGAGGTGGGATAGGGGGCCCTACACTACAGAAAAAGTTTGTTCAAGATGGAGCTACACTTTAAAAACAGTTATGCCATTGGGCAACATTATTGTCGGCAAACACCATTGAAAATTTTTGTTGATTAATAGACAACCCTATAAGCTGGGGACACACAGTACCAATCATTAAAGATGATAGACAGAATCATTTTGAAAGATATGGCTAAGCATATCATATAAAGGAAAGGGAGACCGCTGGCAACTGCATACACCTAATGATCGTGGCAACTGCGGTGTGGAAAATCTCTTTATAGGAACTGATTGTGATGCTGCCGCTGAATGTTTGTCGGTATCATAAACAGTTGTAACCGAAAAAGGCCCAATCCCGTGGTACCGTCGGGATTGGTCTTTATTGGTAATGTGTGTACCCAGCTTAAGCCGCACTGAAATATTGGTGGTACCATGCCAGTTTCCATCAAGCAAACTATTGATGTTATATCATGCCTGCGTGTGTGCGCCGCCATAGATGGAAAGGAGCTTTAAAGGGCAATGAAACCCTGGTTAAAGAATATTGTATAAAAAACAGTCCTTTTGCACTTTATCCAAGTGTGGGTGCTTACTCTCAGTGTCCAACCCTTATGGATTATAGATACAGATGAAAAGCAAAGATCGAGGGTCACACTCCAAAGAAATTCAACAACAATAAAAGTTGCCCTTAAAGCTTTCCCATCTATGGCGGGCACACACGCTGGCATGATATACACAATCAATAGTTTGCTTGATGGAAACTGGCATGGTACCACCAATATTCAATGCGGCTTTTTTTCATCTAGTTAAAGAATACCCTAACATAATGAAGAGTTGTTCTTGGAAACGTCTCAGTGACATGTGATTAAACTGCTTTCTTTTAGGCTTCTATTTTTTTATTGCTTTTTTTTTTTTATAAATGATGTAACTTCTTGTTATTGGTTTAATACTTGGACTTCTTTTCATCACGTTTTACATGAGTTGCTAAATCATGCCGCAGCTTCTGCTTTTTCAAGTCAAGAAAGTAAAGCATTAACAGGTTAACTGTTTTGATATATAGAAAGAATTATTTTAAATACATAATTTTGTAAATTGAATTGTAAACTTTGTGCATGAGTAATATAAACAAAACAATGGGTATGAGTATTAGTGTAGGTATATTGTATATTTGTATAGAAATGTTACGCATATGAGAAAGATTGAATTAAATATGTTTAAAGATCAGGAATGTAAAAAAGGTTTATGTGTTTACATAGTTGAACATTTATAACAACAGCACTAGAGCCTGTTATCCCTACCCTGCTACTGTTATCCACAACAGACACCACACTGTTTGCTTTAATTGTTTTTATCACTCTATCAGTTGTGTCAAAAGTTTATTGGCAGGGCCTGTTTTACTATAGGGGTAAACAGGGATTTATGCAGTGGCCTATTTATAGTTGCTGAGTTACAGTGTCAGGGTAAATAGTTTAAAAACTTGTGTTATTTCGCATAGACTTGTCCTTAACTATTAGTATGTGAATTTGTATACCGATTTAAGAAGGAAATGAAATCTCCACAGAATAAAACCTTTTTATATACGTAAGGCACCCTAGCCCATCCCCAGCCGCCAAGTACATTTGGTAAAATAAAATAGCAGAAATGTATTTACATTCTTCGTTCCCCAGTGTTTGATCTAACCCCTTTGCTTGCCAGGAGTTGCAAGCGGGGACGGACTGGCAGCCATGTATGTGAATGGATGAGAGGCAATGCAGAGCGCTGGGTGAGTGAAGACAATGTAAGTACATTTCTGTGCTTTTTACCAAACAAACTTGCAGTTGGGGTGGGGCTAGGGTGCCTTACACTACAGAAAAAGGTTTTTTAGGTAGAGCACCAGGCATCAAGATGGATCCAGAGGGATGGAGGGAGAGGGAGGGATCCTGCTCATGCCAGAAAACCCTCAGAGGACAGAGAGGCAGGGACCGGATGGATCCACTGACAACTCCTTCTCTTTACTTAATGGGACTTTGGGTAGGCACTGCAGGAGCACTATTTGGAGCAGAGTTGTAGGTAGGTTTTTTTAACACTAACCAGTGAGGCCAGTAGTGGGTTGAATTTAAGTTGGGATGGACATTCCCTTTAAGTTGAACTGACTTGTGTAGGTTTAATTAGATAAATCGAACTTACTGCTAAAATATTACACAAACATAACTAACAACAGCAATGTCCATGCCACCTCTCCCTGACAAGCTTTTTTAATCTTCCCCAATTCCAAAATTCTTATTTAGTGAGCCATATTATGGACCTTTTACCAATTTATGTTTGTTAAAGCTAAGCTGTGTGTTATATATGAGTAATACCTCAATATACATTGTCTTTTGCCCTTCAGCATCAGCATCTATAATTGTTGTGCCATTCCATGGTTCTTTGTATGAATATTATCAGTTATGGCGGGCAGAATGCAACCAAGGACTGGGGGTTGTGGAGTGCCAAGGTTCGAAATCACAGTTTCCTCATTGATTTTATGAACAATAAAAATATGCATCTTATTAAAGGCTATCTCCATTGGGAAAAAAAGTTGCCATTTAGTTCATTGAAGAACGGGAGGTAAAGAAGCTTTTCTTACCAACCTCCCATTCTTCAATAAAACCCGCAGGAGCTAGGTAGGTACTTATCTGATCGCTGGCCTGCCTCCGCCATAGGTGACAGGTTCTTCAATAACACTAAATGCCCAAACATTTTTTTTACCCTTTAATTAAAAACTCAATTCTCAGTTGTTTCATGTCTTCATTTGCTTTGTTTATAATATTTTAAAAAAAAATAGAAAAAAATGACTCCTTATGGAAATTGAGGGGAAAAAAAAATAAAGAAATATAAACACTAAACAAGTTATGCTGCACACCTCTATCCAGGGATGAAGGTAAGCCCTTCCAACTGCTCCGCCATTGCTTGAAAAAGGACTATAGCAAGCTGAAACATTTGGCATAAAAAGATCACAGTTTGCAGTCTGAAGTACTGTTTGGTGTCCCCTTCCTTATCTTGATAACATGTAAATATAGAAACACAGATGTCTCTACTTCCAGTTTCTAATATAAGAAAGCTTACCAGATGGATAAACTACATTGTTTACCCGAAAAAAACACAAATAAGATCAACTACTAATTGTTATGGGGTAGACACCATTGTTGCTTCATCACCCGACCAACCATCTACAGTTCCAATGGATTGGTCTGCAAAAAAAGCCGCAACCGAGCGTGGGACCATAGAGAGTTGCCGATTGCATGTGGTTTTCCGACATGCCCGATTGCACATTTGTCCAATTCGTATAAACAGTGAGTGTGCAGCGCGGTTGCCCTTCCTTCCTGGTTCAAATTGCCTGGTGTGTCCCGCTTCCTTTCTCCTTTTTTTCGACCTTTTGTCTGGTTGTTGGTGTTCTCGGGGGCTTTGCTTGTTTTTTTTTCTTGTTTTCTTCTTCTCTTTTTTCTTTTGTCCCTTTTTTTTTTTTCTTCTTGTTTTTTTTTTTTTTTCCTCTTCTGTCGTGTTTTTTTTTTTCGGTCTTCTTTCACCCCTCTTGATTCCCACCCCCCCTACCCCTTTCTGTTGAAAAGTTGCTTTTTCCCTTCTTCCCTAATCATTCAAATCAGCAACCAAAAGCATATGAGCACAGGCACAGATCTCAGCGCTTCCCTAATGCATGCTCTCGACAGCCTAAAACTTTTGGTTGAACCCATTCCTAACTTGAGTAGAAAAATATACCCTAATTAGACCAAGCAAAAGAACACTCTAAAAATCCAGAGCACGATAGGCCTGATGGCAAACTTCAGACACAAAAATATTACATGCATAAAAAAAAAAGAAAAAAGAAAACAAAAAAACCCCCCAAACACACAAAAAAAAAAAGAAAACCAGACGGACCAAACACAAAAACAAAGGAAGGAACAAAAAAATCAAAAAAAAAAAAGATAAAAAAAAAAAACAATCAGACTACCAAGCCAAGACAACCGGTTTCTACAAACCCACTAGCCCACCCTGCCGCACAAACAGACGTCGCCCCCGACAGACAAAGTTACCAGGCGACACGAAAGCCCCGACATACTACACAGTAATGCCAACATACCCATCAAAAACGGCCCCAAGTCATGCCTCTCCGCCTCATTTTCACAACGAAGGCCATTTTCCTTTTCTTAGCAAGACTCAAAACACCCCACCACCCACCCCAACCACAACCACACCACCACAACACCACCACACCAACACCTGTGTTACCATGAGGGTGAGTTGTCCTTTAAGCCTAACTACCTAGTTACTTTTACCCCCTGTCTGTATGAACTTCCTTAAAGTCTCAGAAATGTAACTAAGGCCAACTGTATACATACCTACAGTTATTGCTGTCCCCCTCTCGTTTTGTCCCTGGAAGTCACAATTGGGTTGTTACTAAGCACCACCACCCAGGACCACCTGGGTTACCGCTAGCGCCATGAGTCCATAACCCCGGGCAAATAATCCAGATCTCACTTACACCCTTACAAGAGAACCGTCCATGATCTAGTCACACAAACCCATCTGGTGTTTTCCTGCTTCCTCAACTACAGAGTTCGATAGAAGTTTTAGGACTTAGTATCCACATATAGCTAATCCATGTTTACACCACCTGATTTCCCACTTGTCCCCCAAGGGCACATTTTGCTAGCTCCTTCATTATATCTAACGCGAAACCCCCACCATGTTTATAAACCACTGACTTTTCGGTCTCCTGGGTATATACCCACCAACAATGTAGACCAATTCCGTATCTTTCTTGATTACTCACTTGACGATGAGTCCTTTTTTCCCACTTAGCAGGAGCACGCCCGTATAGCCCTGTTCAAAGAAAAAGTGCTGTCCCCGTCCGGCTAAGTTTTAATCCAAGGTGCCGCAATGCACTTTATCCGCGATTCCCACAATCCGCCATACTGCTCGATTTCGCTGACAGACCCAACCGTTTTGGTATCTGTTCGGACACTGCTGCTAAGGGAAACCAGCACCAATAATCCCCGGCCGACACACCACCCCCCCCCCCATTATCACACAATCATTGGCCACCTCCACCATACCCCGCGCCAGTACCCCGGCGTCCCTCACGGTTCCGCGACTCCCAACAGTCAATCAGATATCTTCCCTGTTCCCTTTGCTGCCATAACACACAGCACCAACTATGCCTTACTTCACGTAAAGGGAGCCTTCCGGATACCCGAACTAGACAATTTTCTGTTACGTTCTATATATCGACCATCCTAAACTTACAAGCGGCGTATGCATTAGACCACGCCAATCGATAGGATAGAGAGATCACTATTATGATCTTTTGGCCAGGCAGACTCGCCTTTTTCAGCCGACCCAAAGTACCCATACATCGCATGAGTCAATTGGCCAAACACCTGTACGGGCTCAAACACACCATGTTTTTTTGTCACGGTTTGTAGGGCACATTCAAGTTAGTGAGACTCGCTAAGTAGTGTCCCTGATGAGCCACACTTACAAAGGGTTCCATGTCCACCCTTAACCTCTTATACTTGGAACTCCCATCAGGATTCCCCCTGGTCCCAACCACCGCCCCCAACCGCCATTATTTTTTTATTTTAAGAAGATCCCCAAAAAACTCTTACCTACCTCCCCTCTTTCCCCGCCCGCGCTCCGGCCCTCCTGCTCTGCGAGCAATATGCAAGCAGAGCGGGCCCCCGGGGACCCGGCCGCCGAGTATGCTGATTGGCCCTGAGCTGCAAGCCAATATACGCGACGCGGCTTGCCGGCAGCGCACTTCAGCGGACGGAAAGAGGCATGAGAGTAAGTAAGCCGTTTGAGGAGCTTTCTTAAAATAACATTGACCCTGCGGCGTTGGGACGGGGTGCCACCCTACGCCGCGCGAAGCCATACTAAACCAGGCCGTTGTTATTTTCTTTGCTGTTTAAAGGTCACGGGGAGAGTTAGGATACTGGCGAGAGGCGACGGAGGGGCAGGGGGAGAACCAGAAAGGGCGCCGTCTCCGATCCCGGCAAAAATTCATTCCATCGACGGCAGGTAGGATTGGCACGCCAGTTTTTCCATAGATGGACTATGCCTAGTCGCTCACCTCCGGTGGGCGTTTTCTGGACCCTCTGAGCTGTCGGGCCGGGATACAGGACCCCCTTTTTCCGTAACTGATGCGACTGGGTATGCGTAGGTAAGGATAAACTACACTACATCCCTCCTGGGGCCAGTTCAGTTGGGGGGTCCCTATAGTTTTGGGGTGACAGGACCTCCTTAAACCTACAACAGTTTAAGCCTAGCGGAGCCTCTCGCTGTGTAATCCCAGGTACCCCTCCTGCCTATCACTGTCTTTCGTTGACGGGACTCTGGCATCCGTGCATCCGGGAAGCTCTTCATGCAACCTGTCCTGTCTGCTTTTTAGCTTCACATACCCATCTGGTGGGAGGAGATAACAGTGACAAATAGCGGAGAAATAAACGAGGGAAGAAGAGCCCAAGGAAGAAAAGGGAAAAAGTTATAGTTATAATTATTAATCTTTACTATACAACCCTTTACTCCACTCTACCCTAAAAATTGACTCTAACATTACTTAGAAAGGCCCGGCTTCTTCCGGCATAGGGCTGGCCGTTTGTCCCCACCACATCATAACTGCCATGGTCAAGTCCACTACAACTCCCCCCATGAATAGCCCAAGTATGAAAGTCTTTGCGTCCAAACCTTCAAAAATGGCACAACATGGTCTAATTATTTTAAAATGATTACTAAACTATAGTGTAAATGATGTTCACTGTGCCGAAATAAACAGCCAACTGTTGCACTGGTGCCATTAATCACTAAACCCCTATCTTCTCGTGGGGGAACCCATCCAATGAAATGATATTCCAATTAAATATTTGTTGTTTTTTTAATAATAAGCAGATAAACAATTTGTTCTAAAGGAGGGACCCTTTGTTGTAATACGAATGGTGGCACGCCTCTTGCCCCTAGATTCATGATATTTAGTCTCGTCACTGTGTGGAAAGCCATTAATACCATGGGACATAATTGTGTCCTTGCACTCCCCAGGTCGGAAATACAGAGAAATGTATGTGAGATTAGTTGCAGTTGTGGCTCTTGAAAGCTATTTTGGGTGTCATGCTCTATTCTTATAACTTCTGACATGGAATACAACTTGTTCCTGCATCTTGTAGGTACTCTTCTGAAATCAGCTGGTCTTCCCTATGGCCAAGGACTTGCAGCTTGTTTTCGCCTCTTGTTTTAATTCAGACTATCACGAACATCTAAAAAGGTCCCCTCCCCTCCCCCCCTTCCCTCCCCCCCTTTCCCCCCCCTCTTCAGAATCCAGATGATAGGACCAGAGGTTCATCGGGATGCCACCCCATCTAGGTGACAAAAAACAGTCAAAGGAGGATTTCGTTCCCCGTCTGAAAGGTTTTGCAGTAGTGAACCAAGATATGTCTGAAATTGAACTGGACCCTGCTATCCATGTGTAAGGTATATGCAAGCGTAGTAAATTTTGGACCATGTTTTGAATATGATTATGAAACGGGTATTGGAGTACAAGTCATACACATTTACCCATCTTTTCACTTTGAGCTTGTAGTTAAAAAATAAATCATTTTCGTAACGCTTTCGTTACAAAGAAAGATACAGGGTGATTTATAAAAGTTCTTTATTGTTATAATGGTGCAATTTGCCCCCAATTTCCCAATAACGAGATGAGCTTTCAAATGTTAAATTACAGAGCCCCGACCCTGGTTGGCGGCAAAATTGCACCATTTTAAACAATAAGAACATTGAATCTCCCTTTCCTGATAATGTTTTGCACTCACACCTCTCTTATTCTATAATTTTGCGTATGTTTTCCCCTTTCCTGGACAACTGCAAGTGAATACTCACGTGGTGTTAACACCAATGGAACTTGTCACACATGAAGCCAAATTTCTGCTCGCCCTAGACTAATTGATTTAATCGCCCTCTACTCAACTACCTCACAAGACAGGGTCCCGTCCCATGTCTAGGATTCCCTCTGCCAACCTGAGTGCCAACTCCGTTGATCTGACAGCACTATAGGACGGCCTCCTTTCTTCTTCTTTCCCCCCCTTTCTCTCGCGCTCATCACACACAAGCCAAGTGCGATATGGCTTGTGCAATTTCCCCCCCCTTGTGCGCCGTGCTGGTCTTTTTTTTCCTGTCGGGGGGAAGTGCGGATAGCCATTTTGTCATTTTGAACTTCCTTGCGCCACACATTTATGTGCTAATTTTCTTTTAAATAGACAAGATTATCCACTACCATAATAACAGAACCCGAATACACATCAATTTTTGCCAAAAATATTAACCTGCCACATGTCCAACGGTTCTCTTTCAACTTTAGCCGGCCACTAACTACCTGAACTAGTCTATACCTAGCTCGAGACTGAACTCTATTCTTGATCTACTCACCCTATCTATCATCCGCCATTCTATTATCTATCTTAGATATCGGGCATCTATCGAATCCTGTCTGATAGTATCGATGTCATGTCGATCGAGACGTATTCATATCAGCTTATGACTAGACTCGATCGATCATCTACTCGATATAGCGTCATGCTAGCGAGGATGCGCGGTAGCTAGCGATCGCTAGCGCCGATTGCTATCGAGTGCTTGCAAGGAGAGAGCCGAGCCCTATCGAGAGATCTCAGACCGAGCGAGATGAGATCTATCTACATGAGCGATCATTAATTATCGATTTACGATCTATCTATCTACCTCTATCCGATAGCTATCGATCGCTCGCCGAGTCGAGGACCCGGAGATAGCGATGTAGCGTAGCGGCCGATGCTAAGAGCTTATCATCGAGCTAGCTAGATATCTACTCTATCTATTGCTATAACTATATTATCCTACCTATCGCTTATCATCTAGCTATGTCGTATACAGTATGTATTATCGAATCTTATCGATCTACGCCTATCCACCTACTCTATCTATCTATCTGTTCTTATCATCTATATCCCTATCATAACACAGGTAAGTGTTTCGCTGGGGAAAGGGTACCAGCAATATGAGAGCGGGAACGTTATAACCTCTTTTCATTTTTCTAATTTTTTTTCTGCCAATTGGAAAATTGTTAATTAAAGTTCATGCACAGCAGTTTGTGAATAACCCCCCCGGCCCCAGTCGTCCGGCCCCTGTCCAATGACTGTTGCCTACAGTGATGCTGTGGGCCCAACTGGAGGGTTCACAGTTCACGGTGACCTTGTTCTTCCGGCGGTCCTCGGGACGTCGTTTAATCGACGTTGGATCTCAGTCCTGTAAGTGCCCGGGCCTGCCACCCGCCATGGTCACCGGTGATGCCTCTCGCGTTACGTCGCCTGGTGTATTTTATTAATTGTTAGGTCCTCAGACAATTTAAATAAACCAGGGCAGTCAAAGAGGCAGTCCCGCCGCCCCAGTGGTGAAGGCCCGTGGATTGCACGCGCATGAACTGTCTTGAGCGTGTCATAATAGTGACGGGCGGTCCGTAAGGCAAGTTCGCCTCCACACACTATTGACCGGCACTTCCTCCCTCTCCACCAGGAGCAGGTTAACTTTTTTTTTTTAAACTTTGAGATGCCACGTTGCCTGAGCCAACAGAGACAAAGTGACGACTCTGCTTTACTTGCTCAACTGGCCATGGCTCATTTAGCGAGAAGGCACCTGATCAACCAGTGTCACATTATTTACCCCAGGGGCAACGCACCAATACAACATTTACGATCTTGTGTTTTGTAATGGACTTTATGGGTGTAAAAATATTATTCTCTGTGAGGACAGTCTAGTATAACTGTATATTCTGAGCTCGGTTGTTTAAGCAATAGCGCCGGGATACATGGGTAATTAACTTGGTCCTGCCATGTCCCTGTGTAAGCTTTATGCCACAGTTTTGTGATTATGCCACAGCTGTTAACCAACACAAACAGGGATATTTAGCTTAACGGAGCTACCAATTGCTATCGCGAGTAGATATCCCTTCTGACTATTCAATCCGTCTTTACGACTCCCTGTGGCCCCCCCTCTGTAAATCACAAAGGATGCCCTTAAACCCTGCCACAATTTTATAGTCGCCTTGCTAAACACGAAGGGATGTAACCCCTTGGCACACATTTTAATATCGTCGCCCGCTAAAACTGCTATTTATAGTTGATGTCGGATGGCGTGGTGGGTCTTCCTGTTTCCCCTATTACTGCCTACCAGCCGCCACAAGCAAGGTCCGTTAAAGTTGACCGGCTGAAAATTAATGAATTGTAGCGCTGACTCCTTCTTTTCATGCTGAGCCCACTATGTATGAGGGAACAAGATATGTTATTTGCTATATTAACGTTCACACCTCCCACTCGCCTCCACCTTTTGAAAAACATGCTACATTTCATGGTATGCGAAACAATTGCAAACTTTTGTTAGAAACTTGGCTGTATTTGCGTTTGTCCGCTTTGTATACTAATTTTGCCAAACAGAGATGGGATGCTGCTGCTTCTCCAAATGCATACATTGTTGCATATATAGGCCCGACGCATAGTAACCCTATTCCAT
Organism: Hymenochirus boettgeri; assembly: GCA_019447015.1. Taxonomy (NCBI): domain Eukaryota; kingdom Metazoa; phylum Chordata; class Amphibia; order Anura; family Pipidae; genus Hymenochirus; species Hymenochirus boettgeri. Next base: position 22,612 of record JAACNH010003387.1, read on the forward strand.
GACCACAGTACCTAATTTTTTTAAAAAATAATTGTTCCTTGTGACTATGATCCCTATCTTCAGCCATTCACGAGGTATTTGAAGCATTACATTTCCTCCCCATGTTTTGCCACACCTCCATGACTCTCATTACACGTCACCTGTCCTACAACCAACAATGTCAATCACCATTGCCTACTTGCATACGTACTAAAGTCAATATTCACGGTTCCTTTTCTATGTTGTATTAATTTTATTCTATACCAACAAAAGATTGGGAACTACGGCACTCCTTGTTGGCAACGTGCCACGATGTTTGAAGGCCCTGCCAGCTACGTTCGTTACATCCCTACCTCGTTAGGGACTCACAGTATAGCACACGCATTTAGATATGGAAAGAGCACATAATCTTCCTAGATTTGACTGCTTTATAAATTAACCCACAACAACAGGAAACAAGTTTTCACCCCCGAGAGCACTATGTTCCCTTCACTCCAGGTATATTCTGTAGACCTGATGCAAGGTAGACATAGGCTTCTCCGAAAAGTTTGTTCGTTTGTGTGATATTTCAATTTTTAAACCAGTCAAATCTGAGATAAGTCGGGCGCTTCGCATACTAACTACAATGCTGGGCTATTAAATTACTTACTAGACTGAAACTAGACTCGCTCACCTTTTTTGGCTCACCATAATAATGAGAAAGTGTACTATTTATCTTATATACCCTATATATATTTATATATACCCTATATCTGGTGAATTTAAAATATCCTAATTCTATCTGGCTTAAGAAAACACTATCCTAACTTCTAAAGATTGATTAGTTGTAAACTGTACATCTGAGTTGTATGAGACCTTTTGTCAAAGCTGTGATCCATTCTACCTGTTTACTCTTGATCGGCGTTACAACAACAAGATATATTTCAATCAACAATGGTCTCTATTTATCATTAGTACACATTGCAGCTTTGGGATGCTCACAAGTGGTATACCACTTAATACCCACGAGCTCTTCTTCTTGCTTTTTTGCTGATGGCAGTACTACCTGTCTCTACTTTCATTCAGGCTGTCTTCGTTGTTTCAACGCTGGACTTCCCCAACCGACCACACAGACTTCACGAGGCACCCAGATGCTTAAATGATGGCTTCTTGCCTAGAGTTCAGCACATTTCATGCAACCATCTGTTGCAGTCTAGACACATCACTGTCCTCCCTATAGATCCATTACAAGGCCGTTCATTTAATTGTCTCCTCCCGTCAGACTCACCTAATGTAATCCAGTTGACCTCCAGAAGTCGCTGAGAGATTCATGCACCATGTGATCCGCCCCTGCAAATTACACAAACTAAAGTGGCCTATAGGAACCGAAAAAAGCTGCCCTTCTCATGCTCCATGCACCTATTACACAAGAGAAGCCATCTTAAGGAAAGTTCCTTTTTGATTGAGATCTTCTCCCATTATACCTTTCACCCATGCCTTTTTAGCCTGCACTTCCTTATAGCCTGTATGAGACCACGAACCAAACCACAAAACTACAAGAAGTCCAGAGCGACGGGTCATTCACTAATATTTTTCCACGTGAACTGCACGTCCACCTTCATTATATATCTTACAACTGTTTAACTTTTTTTGACTCACTACAACACATTATGTGTGCACACTCAAATTTTATAAACATATTTTCAAAGATAGATGCTCGCATTTCCAGGCCTAATCAGTGGCTGCTTTGCACACCACAATACATAAAAGGTTCCCACCCTTTCCTTCAGATGGCCATGCACTGTAATATATGGGTAATATTTGTAGATAATAGAAAAACCCAAAATAAAAAACCAGATGTAGTAAACCCTCCCCTATAAAGAAACAGTTCTAGAATACCATAGCTAGCCCTATAAACTGCTAGAATTAACAAAAAAAAGTCCTAAACGGAATCTTAAAATTCAGACCGTCTCCAACAAACTCTATTATACTTCAAGGAAACAAGACAGGTTAACACGGAATAAATGCTTTCCGAATCCTAAAATGAGTATTTACTTGCAAAGATCAAATGCTTCCAACTATACTTCCCAGGTTGCAGGCGACCCTCCTCAACTAGCAACTCTGCCCCTATAATGGCTTGCCTTGAAAGGGCCCACAGTCCACGCCCTCCAAAAAATGACACAACTTAACCAGATAATGGCAAATTACACTCCCCACAACCCCTAAACGGTAATAGTTTGAAAACCTGAAACTATATAAGTCTACACCTGAAATCCTGCACACTGTACTGTTCCGTTCCTGGTTTTCCCTAGTTAGAACGGTTTTCACGTTAGGGATTTGACAGTTTGACATCACAGCCAAGACCTTTTTTTCTGAATGTTGTCAACCCCTGTCCTGCCTCTTCTGAGCATGCCCAGGCTCCCGTTACAAGGTTTTAAGATTGCTCAGTCTCTATGGGCTCCAGAAGCATAGCAGTCGTAATACATGTAATAAATTCATAGGAAAAACTATGATACTATTAACATATTTATAAGACGGGCATTCTTTCTAAAACAAAATGTATTATAACCGCGGCACGCCGGTGGTCCCTCTAACTCTTTTAACCCTGTAGCCACAACAGATTCAAAAAGGCTACAACTAACTAAAAGTGACGTTCAGTTTGGAAAATATCCCCCTTTTCCAAATAATCAATTGCTTCCCCCAGTCTTTATTGTGTATTGCAAACTTTGTTTTTTCCACTGCTGTTTGACCCATTAGTGAGCCCCCTGACATTTTCAGCTTTCATAAACAGTTCTCGTCCCCCCCCACTTCACCCACGGTACCAGCCCACCACATCGCTTGGAATGTTTCCTAACAGTAATTTATCTGATTGCGACCTGTTTTGATTATGGTCAAACCATGCTCCGATTCTCTACTCCACTGAACCATGAATCAACCAGGCGCTGTGTGTCAAGGGCAGACCATAACAGTCTCTACTAACGGCCGGTCCTGAAAACAGCGAAGGCAGTTAATGCAGTGGCATTATCTTATACACAGACCAAAAATGCTGATTCATTGGCAGAGAAGGTTCAGCTAGCGATTGAAAACCCCCTTCTCCCCTTTACCTACTTGTCTATTCTTTTCTGAAAGCAATACTGTAAGTTTGGAACTGAACATTTCCACCATTTAAAAACCCTTTATTAGAAATGTTAAATATTCCCCTATTGTCAGCCCACACTATAAGACCCTGTCAAAAGTGTGTAACAAGTGCCCATGTTACCCATGACTTTATTTAGTGCCCCTCCCCTCCCCCCAAATGTAAATGGTGTTTGGCGGCACGTGACAACCAATTTGTCTTTACTATTGTGGGCAGCCGAGGTCTCCTGGTTACCCCTCCCCACAGATTGTTAGAACCCCCCCCCCTTCCCCCGTTCCCTCACAACAGGTTTGATTGGCAGTAGGAATCGGAAGTGGGAATGGCACATCCATTGGGTACAATCAACCCTTAACGACTCCCCCGCCCTTTTCCCCCCTCCCCCCCCTTTGTACGTGCGTAACCATCTTCTTATTTTCTTTTTTGGACAAGATACCCAGCATACTTTACCAGAAAGCCCTGTAACGAAGCTCAGGGGGGGCCCTGTAATTACCTAGTTACGCCACTGGGCCCCTTACGACTGAAGTTCCTTACCGAGCCCGGCCACTCCGCCACTCTGGCTCTGCGGCTGACAAGACTGACTCTCCACCTTCACCTGGTCCCCCCCCTCTGGCGCTGTCCGTAAACGACACAATGACGTCAAACCCAGTACCCTGACCCAGCGCAACCTTGGAAGAAGGTTGTCTGTCAGAGCCAGAAGCTAGACTGTCCTGTGCCTTTCTTGTTCAATACGATAATTGCAACAGGAGCTGCTGTGGCTGCACAAAGGAGCGGAGGGATCCAGGTCACCGGTAAGTCCCTTCAGGGGCATATTGGAATAATTTCTAATGCAAAAGTGGGTTTGGCGGGGCTGCGGAGACCACACCGTTGACAGCTCGTTTTATTGATAGTCAGTGAATGTGGTATCATTATATGGGGAGCCACTTGGTGAACGTTAAATGCTGATTGTCAAATGTTGCTGTTTAATGGAAAATGTGATCCCCCCCTGTGGCCCGGAACCTTTCCTAGGTCTGCGTCTCAGATCCTGCCAGGTTTATTCTCACACACCTTCCACTACATGGATGACCCCTAGATGTCAGGAAGCTGTTTGACGAATATCCGAAAGGAGGGCAAGTTTGGTAAGGTGTATGATTAAATAGGGTTAAAGGAGGTCGCCCCTTAATAGCTCAGGGTTCCATTGCTAAGGGACAGATCAGATTAATCACCCCTGTCATGTTTCAAACTTTGGGTACGGAATTGCCCCCTTTTTCCTAACGGAGAAGACTTCCCTGTGGGCTTTACAGGTTTACAATTATAGCCTTCTGTGCTTACCAGGGCAGGTGGGAGTTGTATTTTGATAACATGTGAAAGGTCTCAACACCCCATGCTCTACTTATTCATTTACAACTGTGTTGCATATTAATAAGTTCATTAGCCCCCAATTAGGGGACATAAAGAAGAAAAAATTATCTACACACAGAGAATGCTGGGATTTTTGTTCTTCTAGATCAGTTGTGAACCAGTTCAACACCCTGATCCTATAACCTTTAGGATGTATAACCATTTAGACACCATTGCCCTTAGCTAAAAGGCTATTAATGACGATCACTTTGCACCTATCCCCACCCATTTCCCTTCCCCTGGGGCTCGTTGAGAAAAATGGTTTCATATGTTTAGAGCAATGTCCTACGCGGCAAGACTATTATAATCCAACCTAGGCTGCTGAGGTATCTTCTGTTATAAGGAAGGCTGCTATTTCATTTTATCCTCTGTCGGCCGGGAGCTTTAAGCTCCTTGAACCCCACTTCTCCCCTTAATCTATATAGACAATCCGTCCCTCATCATGGGGCGGCCAACCCCAGTTAGCAAATCATTAAATGTGCGAAACTCTGATGTCCCCGGCTACCCCTATACTACTACAGGGCCCCCCAATGAACCCAATAGCATGCTCGATCTGCTTCATCCTGCTTTATGGCGGTTCTCACGGTACGCAAGGGTCCGGTGTTTCAGTTTGATAAGGCACCATCCCTCGTGGCAGGATTTGCCTGCAGTGGGCGTACCTAGAAACTCATCCTGGGCCCTCCCCCCAAGCCAAAAATTGGATGGCTGGACACCCGCAAGACCATCCCAGCAACAAAACTCCCTCCTCCACCTCTGACACCAACCACTGTCGCTATCTACCTCTATATTATCTATCCTACTCAGGGCTTTCTGGCTGTATCTATCCTATCATCTGTCTATCTATAGATACAGATACATGGCCAAAGTCCTTGAATCTGTCACAACAGCCCTTCCCTCTCGCACCAATTCAATGACAAATGAAAAAAAAGAACATCCCATTCTAAACACCTCGGGTACGACTCTCATTTTGGACATCCTGGTGTCTGAATCTCCCAAGTCCCAACACCCTGCTTTGGTACTTGGTTATCTCTTATTATTTTTTTCCCCTCGAAAATTATCATTTTGTGAAAGTTTTTACCTGTAGAAGAGGAAGGATGACAGTAGACAAAAGTCAGCACTATACCTTCCTTCGGACATCTCACTCTCAGAAGACAGGATGGGTACTCCCCCGCCCAGGAAACCACCACTGAAAAAAAGCCTGTACACAATCGACCTTCCGGCTCACACACCCAAACACTCCTCACCCAAAGCAAGCCCAATTTTACTCTTCACTTTTACCGAGCTCCCGCCTTCTCTCCCCCCATCCCCCTCCCTTGTTTGGTTTTTCTTCAGTTCGTTCACCTTACAAGGCGCACACGGTTCAGGTCCAAGTGTGACAGCAGAGTGCCAGAGCCCCCAATGCGCGCCTGTAGCAAACAGGGCCAGGATTAGCACACGCGATTTTTGTCCTTTGCAGCGGCAGCAGCACACCATTACAACTCGCAGGGGTCGTTCTCAGAAACACAGGTTTATTATACATAAACCACCTTACGGTTTATAGCTGGCAGGGACAAGGGCCCGGGGCTTTCGGGGTATGTGTGGTGTTTCTCGTTACCCTTCATGTGGTGGGACTTGCCTCGCGGTCCTTTTTCAGAAAATTGGCCGCTTATCCCATTGAGCCTACCCCTGGATGCTTGGCGGCAGTGAGCTAAGGGCATGAGAGCAAGTTCTGGAACATGGTATTACTGATGGCTACTGGCCTTAAAGGGATTAAGTACCTCTATCCCTAGCCCTACAGTAACCCGCTATAGGCATAAGGGAGACGTGCACAAACCATTTCAGGGCTTGTTCACTTGTGTTGGCATCACAGGAAGATGACCCTAGCTTTCAATAAAATACTAATATAAATAAAAATGGCTGTTTTAGGTTGAACTGACAATTGTGGCAGGATTGGCCTGGCGTCTATTCTTGGTCCCAGCCACATCAACCTGCCAAAACTCATCAGGGAGCCGGTCACCACACATTTCAGCGCGCTGGGGATACACCACACACCTCACTAACCCAACCCAAAAATAAGGCAATCCATGCATACAGAAAAAAACACATGTATACAGTCAGACACCTCTGACCAAAAAAAAAAAATGCATATCAAGCAGACATCAAACTCATGAAAACAGTCAGACGCACATGCATCCAACACGTACTGTCACTATTAAGTGTGTTGTCACTTGTCAACCGCCAAAAGCGACCCTGACCCAACCATATTTGTATGTTTATCCCTCACTCCAATCACAATCAATAATAATTCCTTTCGAGTCGGTTATTTACGGCTTGTTGTTATAATTCTACCTTTTTCAAGGCGGTGTTCGGTGTTTGTTTCCCCAATTCTGACATTAATACAGGGCCCGGAGAATCCCTACAAGCCCTAGGGAGAGGTGGGGATGCTGGGTTCC
>JAACNH010003388.1:0-29498 GCA_019447015.1 Hymenochirus boettgeri
ACCATTCTGTTAACACTTCTCCATTATCCCATTTACGTACATTCCTCTTTAGTAATTTAACCTCTGATATCCCTTTGCCTCGTATTACCATTCTGTTAACATTCTCTCCAATATTCCCATTTACTGTACATCCTCTCTTTAGTAATTTACCCTCTGATATCCCTTTGCCTCGAATTGCCTGTTAACATTCTCTCCCATTTACTGTACATCCTCTCTTTAGTAATTTGCCCTCTGATATCCCTTTGCCTCGTATTACCATTCTGTTAACATTCTCTCCATTATTCCCATTTACTGTACATCCTCTCATTAGTAATTTAAGCTCTGATATCCCTTTGCCTCGTATTACCATTCTGTTAACATTCTCTCCATTATTCCCATTTACTGTACATCCTCTCATTAGTAATTTAACCTCTGATATCCCTTTGCCTCATATTTCCATTCTGTTATCATTCTCTCCATTATCCCATTTACTGTACATCCTCTCATAAGTAATTTGCCCTCTGATATCCCTTTGCCTCGTATACCATTCTGTTAACATCTCTCCATTATTCCCATTTACTGTACATCCTCTCTTTAGTAATTTACCTCTGTATACCCTTTGCCTCGTATTCCATTCTGTTAACATTCTCTCCATTATTCCCATTACTGTACATCCTCTCTTTAGTAATTACCCTCTGATATCCCTTTGCCTGAATGCCTTCTGTTAACATTCTCTCCCATTTACTGGACATCTCTCTTTAGTATTTGCCCTCTATTTCCTTTGCCTCTTATTACCATCTGTTACATCTCTCCATATTCCCATTTACTGTACATCCTCTATTAGTAATTTACCTCTGATATCCCTTTGCCTTCTACCATTCTGTTAACATCTCTCCATTATTCCCATTTATGTACATCCTCTCATTAGTATATTTGCCCTCTGATATCCTTTGCCTCGTATTACCATTCTGTTACATTCTCTCCATTATTCACATTTACTGTACATCCTCTCTTTAGTAGTAATTTACCTCTGATATCCCTTGCCTCGTATTACCATTCTTTTAACATTCTCTCCATTATTCCCATTTACTGTACATCCTCTCTTAGTAATTTGCCCTCTGATATCCCTTTGCGCTCGTATTGAAATTCTGTTAACATTCTTAGCTGCTCCTGTTACCTTCCATTTCCCCAATAGTGCTTTCAACCATCGATGATTTGATTCTGTATTAGTCACACACCATACAATCCAATTGTAAATCTTTACACAGCTTTACAATAGCCTGTCTAGGAAAGAGGTCCATCATACGTATACACTCTGATGAGATTGTACAATCTAATCCAAGATGATGGTCAGGTGGTGTATGATTTCTATCACACATCCATTGAGTTTTTGCTCTCCCACCTTCCTGCTCTGTTTCCTGCCCCCCCCCCCATTCCTTATTACTCTCCATTGTCTTTTTCCCCCCAGCCTGACCCGTTCCCTTCCTACATTCACACTGCTGGACCTCCTGTGATCTCTGTGCTGCTCCTCCCTGAACTCCTGATTCATGCAGGTATCAGATCATAGCTGAACATATAGACAGAGTTTGAATCTCCCAATCCTGAGGTTCTTATATTGGGCATCAGGCAGCACTATGGTCATGCTATCGTTACGGTGGTGGGTGTCAGTGGATTGGATGTTGGGCCGGGCCCTGCCTTGTGCATAGTCCGGCTCTGGGTTTGAAATCCCTGTTTCAGACTATAAATTAAGCACGTGGATTGTGTGAATTAAAATTTTAATTCTGTGAATTTTTTTTGTTGTTGTTCATTTATTTTATTGAAATTTTTAAATAATTTTTAACTCACAAATAATATTTATGCATTTCTATAGTGAGAGTGAAGCTTACCAAACTATAGAACAGTAGTAACAATAATATATGAAATAAAGTAAATATGAAGTAGGAGAGAAAAAAAGAGAAGTAGGTGTGAAAAAGAGAAAAAAGAAGTAGAGTAGGTAGCAGATTAATCAGAGCCATAAAATTCAGGATTGTCTTTGGATATTACATAGTATTCTTCTATTCTTGTTGCTGACGTTGAAGACCAAGCCCGAAGAGAGCCACCCCATCGCTCTATAGGTTTGTTGAATCTCCGAGGGGGTCATTCTGAGGTTCCATATATCCCAGATTTTTGTCCATTTTTCATATTGTTAGAAACTGTAATGGGCTAAATATTCATTATCCTGAATCCACCAAACTTTAGCTATCAGCTTTGGCTTTGTTAAGCTTCTCCTTTCCAGGATGCTGTAGTGTACTTCTTGCCGCTGAAAATGTGCATTATTAAATAATTAGCATTTTTATTTAAATCTTGGATTGGGAGTTGAGAGTGAGAGGGCAGCGTATGGGTTTAATTTAATGGGTCTGGAGAAAGTGGTTTGTAACCTTCATTGCAGATTCCCCAGAAAGCCTCTATCTCTGGGCAGGACCACCAACAATGTAGTTGATCGGCTGGAACCCAATCCTCTGAAACATATATTCGGTGTACTGGGTTCATTTTGTGTAAGAAGGCCGCGGTGGTATACCAGTCATTTAGGATTATAAGATTTCTCTCTCAAATTATGATTGAGGAGCATGTAGCTGAGTATTTAAATATTGATGCCCACTGGGTGTCTCCAGTGTTTTGATTTATTCTTGTTTCCCATTTGGATGTTGGTGGGAATTTGATAGTTTGCTTCTCATGACAGATAAGGGGATACAGGAAAGAGACTGTTTTGGTGGAGGAGCATAATTGGAAGTAAAGGATTTCGAATTGTGTTGGGTGGAGGTTTTTACATCATTTAGTACAGATCTTGAATAATGGAGAACCATTAAGACTGGGGTAGTTTGAATTTAGAGAGGCTTCACCCCATGGGATTAGGGTTCCGGGGGATCAAATGTCACTAATTTTATTGATTCCTTGTCTTGCCAGAATTTGCTTTCTAAAGTGTCATATCCCAAGAAAGTGAGGGGTTTTGAAAAGAGGAAGCTATGGCGAGGGATTGTGTCAGGTAATATAGTTGTTGCATCGATCCCATATAGATAAGGGATTGAATGGTAGTGTATTGAGGTCCTGGTATTTTGGACGGTCTACTGAGTGGACCCATAAGATTGAGTAGTAGAATGTAATGGTTCTAGCAGTTGGATTTCTAGGTCGACCCATCCTGTTCTGTGGGCCCCAAATCCATTGTGTAATTTTTGAGATTCTGGCGGGCCTGGTAGTACATGTATAGTAAGGGGCTGCAAAGTGTCCTTACTATATGTCGGGATAGGGTGGTGTATTTGTATGTGGCCTACCACCACTCCAGATAAAACTAATAATTGCCTTTGTAGTTTTCGGAGGTCTGCTTTTAAGAGTTATGGGAGGCTCTGAATAGATAACAGCGAGATTCAATAAAAGTCTTTTCGTTAAAAATTGTGCTAATTTTGGCCCAACCAATCAGATGTTAGCTTTCAAATGGTAAAAAAAAATCTGATTGGTTGGGGCAAAATTAGCCCCATTTTTTACGATAAGAACTTTATACATCTCCCTGATAATATTTAGGTAATATAGTCATTTTTATTGCCACCACCCTCCCTATTAGTGACAAGAATAATAGGTCCATGTTTGTAGAAGATGGATTAATGTAATTATGGTAGAGGTATAGTTGTGGGATATAAGGTAGCCCTTGTACTAAGAAATATACCTAGATACTTTATTGATTCAATTGACCATTTAAAGAGAAAGGAGTTCTGAAGTGTTTGTTGTAGGGTGGGGGAAATTCCTATCCCGTAGGCTTTGGATTTGCTATGGTTTACCTTAAATCCTGATACAGTTGCAAATTGTTCTAGGAGGTGGTATTCCGAAGGAAGTGAGATAAGGGGTTGTGTAAGGAATAAGAGTGTGTCATCAGCGAATAAGGAAAGCTTGGGTTCCATTGAGCCCACCTTTACACAGTGGATATCTGGGTTATTATGTATGCTTTCTGCATAGGCTCCATACATAGAGCAAATACTGACAGTGAATGGGGGCAGCCTTGTCTTGTTCCATTGGCAATGTTTATGTATTTGGAAGGATATCCCACGTTTCTTACTTTGGCTTTTGGTTTATCGTAGAGGCAAAGGATTGCTTTTATGAGCTCTGTGGGGAAGCTGAATTTAGTCAGTACTAGGTTCAAGTAGGTCCGTCGACCCTGTTGAAGGCTTTCTCCACATCCAGCGATAAAAGCATTGCTGGGTCCCCTTTTGACTGGGCACCTGGAGCACCACCATTGCCTTCTTATTCTGTCAGTAGACTGACATCCTGGGACAAAACCTGTCTGGTCATTGTGTATTAGTGAAGGAAGGGTTAGTTTAAGTCTATTGGCTAATAATTTCGCATATATCTTGAGCTTGACATTGATTAACAATATAGGGCGATAGTTTGTTGTTGAGTGGTGTCTCTGTCGGTTTTTGGATGATAACCATTATGTTGACTTCCAACATTTCAGAAGAATGCGTCCTGTCCTTTTAGAGTCTTATTGCATAGTTTTGGGAGATGGCTTGTTAGTATATCTGAGAATTTTCTGTAATTAGTGCTGTGAACATCCGGACCTGGGGATTTTCTGGTTTTGAATTCTTTTATAATTCTTTCGCTGTAAATGGGGATGGCATGCGGAGTATTGTTCCTGTGAGAGTTTGGGGAGGTTTATTTTTTGTAGGAATTGTGTGATTCCGAGTGGAAATTGTGTGTCACCCATATAATTGTTGGTAATCATCCGCAAAGTAATTGGCTATCCGTTGGGGGTCATAATGTAGTTTTCCCTGGTTATCACGAATTGGGTGGTAAGTGTTTGCTGTCATCTGTTGATTAAGTGTTGGCAAGCATTGTGTCTGGCTTATTACTTTCACAGTAAAAGCGTTGATTTGTAAGCGCCATTGCTTTCTCTGCCTGTCATTCATTCATTTTGATAGCTTTTCACGATTCACGCTGCAGCGTTTTCTGACCAATGTTTGCCTAGGCTAGATCGCTGTTTTTGGATAGCGTTCATTAGTGCTGTTTTCTGTTTATTCCTTTGTTTTTATAGTGTGCTGCCATCTGATTAGTTTACCTCTAATCACCGTCTTGTGTGGCTGCCCAGATAATCGAGGGGGGAATGTCCAGGGTGGCATTCATTTTGAAGTATTCCTTAATTCTTTTTGGAGGCTGGTAGTATCGTGATCCTGGGGGAGTAATGATCTGTTAGGTCGCCAAGATGGAGGAGGCTTTGCTAATTAGGTCTTGAAGCGTGAGATGTAGATAAGCGTGGTCTGTTCAGGATATTTCTGAGATTTGTTCTGTCAGGATGTGAGGAAGCAGTTGTGGGGCTAAGAATGCATAATCCAGTCTTGTGATAGTGATGTACTGGTGAGTAAAAGTGAATTACAGTTGTAGGTGTAGAATCTCCATGAGTACTACTCAGTGCCTATAAAGGAGGTGGGTGTTCCTGATGGGGGGTGGCTAGACTCCCGGGAGAGAGACATGTCAATTGTGGGTGAAGTGCAATGATAAAATCTGATTATCAAACTCCCTGTGGCTTATTGTAGGACTGTTCTTGAGATGTTGTAAGAAGATTATTGGGGGGTGTTGGGAGCGTAGACATTGACTAGTGGGATTTTTGTTGCTTGTACTGATCCATTAATATTATATATCTACCCTATGGGTTCTGGTACATAAGTCTTCAGGAAGCCTATTTGTCTGTTCAGAAGTATTGCTCAAACCCCTGCCTTTTTATAGGAAGATGAAGCAAAATATTGTGTTCAATCCTTTGACATCATGAGTAATTATATAGTGGATAATGTACCCCCTACTGTAAATTATAAGGATATTATAAGTCACCGAGGAGTTTCGTGACCATATAAAAGCACGAGGCCGCAGGCCGAGTCACTTTTATATAGGACACGGAACTCGCGGTGTCTTCTAATAACTTATAATTTACAGTAGGGGGTACATTATCCATTATAATTCACCCCTTTCAAATTTTTTTTGTCAGATATTCCCTGCCTGTAACACACAACCCTCTATGTTAAACACACAACACTGTGCCCCCCCCTTCTTAGATTCACACACACACCTCCCTTTTCCTACAGATAAACACTAACACATTCCCTAACCCCCCCCCCCCCCCCAAGCATACCATGCCTTAAAACTTGCCTTAAAACTATAAACTGAACTTGGTTCCCCCTCCTAACCCCATTTACCTTATGCATAGAAGTCAGACCAGGAAGCAGCAACGCGATGTTCCAGTTCCTCCCCCGCTGTCAGGAAGAGTTACAGCCCTGCACTAATTAAATATTCACTTCGCTCTCGCCCCCTCTGCTTCGCAAAGAATATCCTGGGGGAGGATGAGTCGGCATGGGCTGAGAGACGGACTACACAGTGAGTGAACCTGCATAACTACAAGGGGGAACCACTTCCTTGTTAAAATCGGCGCGCTACTACGCAGTAGCGCGCCGATTATAGCAATATTATTTACAGTTGGGTCCCATAGGGATTAATGGGAGGGGTGGGTTATATGTAGATTATTAGACGTGATGGGTTGTGGGGTTTGGAATGCTGGTGTGTGCGAGTGTTTACTTACAAGAAATCTCCGGATATTTTTCTGGAGTACAGTTGGATGCTGAGTGTGGCTCCTCTGGACTCTCTGTCCTCCTGGCGCAACTGAAACATAAAAAATAATTCCCTCCCTTTGTGGGCTTTATCTCCTCCTCCTCTCTGGAGAGCTGTACATACAGTCGGGGAACGAGGTTCCTCTCTTGTCCCAGACCCGTTGTGGCATAAAGAGAGAAAGTTGAGAGCGGTAACGGTCTTGGATTTTTTATTAATTTTGTTCAGGGGAGTCAAACCAGGGGGTTCAGGCTTGGGAGTGATTAAGGATAGATTTTTCGATCTGTGTGTATAGGGTGTCTAGTCCTGGCGTGTGCAGGGTATTGCCTCAGGTGGGTGCGACGTGGCCACTCGCTGTCCAGTAATTGGTCAGTTCTGCCTTAGGCCCCATGTTTTTGCTGTTTTTTGGGGGCCTGGCGCTTTAGTCCCCTGTTTGTCTTGAGGCACACGTTGGACCGTTTCAGCTTCAGCCGGACTTATGGTTTCAGGTCGGTTAGTGGGAGCTTCACCTCAGCGCTGGGACAGTCAGAACCTAGTTTGGCAAATTACACATTGTGCAGATGTAGTTGGTCTATCTCCAGCATCTGGTCCGACTACTCTGGGTTAAAGGGACAAAATAAATCAATTTATTAACTTTCAGAGAATGATTTCAATCAACTTCACCTTGGGAAAGATTAAAAAGAAGTTAAATGGAAAAACCTTATTATTTAAATTCTTTATGTATATTACCTATGTGTTCCATGTAGTGTCTTTGTTTTTAATATGAATTATTAACACCTGTGTTTTGCTGTGTTCAGAAGCGAGTTTCCCTTCCAGGTTCTGTAACGATCCTTCTTCCCAGGATTCATCCCTTCTCTGAAATGTTCCTAACAGCAACTGAATCACTGAAGACTATAGTGGGAAATATTCCTTTTCACCTGAAAGCTTATGTTTTGTGCCAAACTTGCCCTTTGTGCTGCTTTGCTGCATAATCTCTTCAAAAATAATATACTTTAGTTTTCCTTTAAAGAGGAATGTATTAAAACAATTCATTAGTGCTGCCTGTTTAAATGTATTTAATAGCAAGAATCCAATTTTAAAGGGCATGTCCACCCCCAAAACTACAAATGAACCCAATACTAGCCCAACTGTGTAGTGCTCAGAAACCTTACATCTCTGCTCCTTATGGTTCTCCTGCAGTGCCAGTTCAAAGTAAAAAAACTGAAGTGTAGTTCAGCAAAACGGTCTGACTCCTGTCCTGCTCCGGGAGGTAGTGTGACATACGCAGGGAGCCACCCCCCTCCCTTCGGATCCCTTCTGTCTGCTTCATCCCCCTAGCATTAAAAACTTTTAACTAGTTAATTTAGCAAGAAAAGCCACAGAAAGTTACTTTAGACCTTCGTCCCCTGTGCTCTGAATAGCCGGAAGCTGTGTCTGTGATTGGCTGCCGGCTAGCCAATCACAGATGTGGCTGCAGTTCTGCCCCTCTCTGCTGTTATGGGCAAGCGAGAGCCAGGAACAGAGCATCAGGGGATCGAAGGCCTGCAAAAGTAACTCGGGGGTTGGGGTGGGATAGGGTGGGATGCATGTGTCTTAAAATGTTTAATTTAGGGGTGGAGATACCCTTTAAAGTGTTAACGAGTAGTCTAATCACACGTGCATACATGTTAATATGTTTATTTCCTACATCAGCTGCACCGTTATTTGAAGAACCTGAAACATTATACCACAGGTGGTCACCCTACAACATTCAATGAGGAAGGAGATTATGTAACTCAGTATATGATTTTTTACTACTCTATTTTGGATTTTTTGTTGAAGAGAGATATTATGCCACATTCACACCATGGGCCCATTAACGGAGCAGTTAATTAAATATGACTATATTGATGTAAGTAAACTTTGTTGACTCACTAAAGGTTTGTTATTTACACAAAATCTTCAATGTACAATAATAATATAATTTTCCTACTGGAGGATAGAGCTGGAATGAATAATGTAGACAATACAGTTACCCTTTAAGGATGGGCAATCAGGGAAATTCAATAAAAGTACTTATCATTTAAAATGGTGCTAATTTTGCCCCAACCAATCAGATGTAAGCTTTCAAATGTTAAATAAGATCTGATTGGTGGGGCAAAATTAGCACAATTTTAAACGATAAGAACTTTATTGAATCTCTGAATGTGTTTTCCTTTTGCCTGATAAACTGCCTGATATGACCTGACAGTCTATTGAACAGGCACCCTATTCTCGAAGTTGTACGAAGGTGATTTTGTCTCGTAGGTTAATCAAGGTGGAGGTGATCTCTCCCAAGCAGTGGGGCGGACACCTCAAAAGATTCTCCCTCAAAAACCAGCTAGATTTATGTGAACCACACATCACACAAAACACAACGTTTTAAGGATTTTACTCTAGGTTGAAGGGGGAGCGAGGATGGATCTGGATGGTGGGGGGGGGTGGGGGGGTAGGGGTGCAGAGGGAGGATGACGGACGTGGGTGATGTCAGGAGCTTGGATTTACAGTGAGATACTCCTGGTCGTAAAAAGAAGGTTGGAGAAAGGTATTTATCTTAAAATTGGTTGAACGGATTTTTTTATAGGAAAATGGGCAATAACATTATTTAAATATGGTTTTGGGGGTGGACATTCCCTTTAATAACTTGACACTTTTTTTTTTAAACTAGAACACACAGTATCAATACTCTGTATGTACCAAACATGGTTATTACTGCAAGTTCATACATATCCCCCTTTTTGTCACATTCCTTATATTTTAGGAGTTACCTGGTTTATTCCTTCTGTGAAATAGTTATTTAGTATTTGAGGTTGAATAAAGACAAATTTATGAAGGGGAAAAAATTCTTCCTGACTCCAAGTGGCAATCGGAAATTTCCCTGGATCAGCTCTACTTTATGTATCAATACCAGTAACTTGTAACATTCCTTGTTTGCAGAAACTCATCCAGCTTTTTATTAAACTGACCAATGAACCTGCCATTACAACGTCCACTGGAAGACAGTTCCATAGCTTTACCGTTCTCACAGTGAAAACCCTTTCCAAACTCTACTTTATGTATCAATACCAGTAACTTGTAACATTCCTTGTTTGTAGAAACTCATCCAGCTTTTTATAAACTGACCAATGAACCTGCCAAAACAATGTCCACTGAAAGACAGTTCCATAGCTTTACCGTTTCACAGTGAAACCCTTTCCCAACTCTACTTTATGTATCAATACCAGTAACTTGTAACATTCCTTGTTTGTAGAAACTCATCCAGCTTTTTATTAAACTGACCAATGAACCTGCCATAACAACGTCCACTGGAAGACAGTTCCATAGATTTACAGTTCTCACAGTGAAAACCCTTTCCCAACTCTACTTTATGTATAATACTAGTAACTTGTAACATTCCTTGTTTGTAGAAACTCATCCAGCTTTTTATTAAACTGACCAATGAACCTGCCATAACAACATCCACTGGAAGACAGTTCCATAGCTTTACCGTTCTCACAGTGACAAACCCTTTCCCAACTCTACTTATGTATCAATCCAGTAACTTGTAACATTCCTTGTTTGTATAAAACCCATCCAGCTTTTTATTAAACTGCCAATGAACCTGCATAACAATGTCCACTGGAAGACAGTTCCATAGCTTTACCATTCTCACAGTGACAAACCCTTTCCCAACTCTACTTTATGTATCAACACCAGTAACTTGTAACATTTCTTGTTTGTAGAAACTCACCAGCTTTTATTAAACTGACCAATGAACCTGCCATAACAACGTCCATGGAAGACAGTTCCATAGCTTTAACTTCTCACAGTGACAAACCTTCCCAACTCTACTTTTGTATCAACCCAGTAACTTGTAACATCCTGTTTTGTAGAAACCCATCCACTTTTTATTAAACTGACCATAAACTGCCATAACAACGTCCATGGAAGACAGTTCCATAGCCTTACCGTTCTCACAGTGACAAACCCTTTCCCACACTTACTTATGTATCAATACCAGTAACTTGTAACATTCTTGTTTGTAGAAACTCATCCAGCTTTTTTATTAAACTGACCAATGAACCTGCCATAACAACGTCCCTGGAAGACAGTTCCATAGGTTACCGTTCTCACAGGGAAACCCTTTCCCAACTCTACTTTATGTATCAATCCCAGTAACTTGTAACATTCCTTGTTTGTAGAAAACTCATCCAGCTTTTTTAAACTGACCAATGAACCTGCCATAAAACGTCCACTGGAAGACAGTTCCATAGCTTTACCTTCTCACAGTGACAAACCCTTTCCCAACTCTACTTTATGTATCAATACAGTAACTTGTAACATTCCTTGTTTGTAGAAACTCATCCAGCTTTTTATTAAACTGACCAATGAACCTGCCATAACAACGTCCACTGGAAGACAGTTCCATAGCTTTACCGTTCTCACAGTGAAAACCTTTCCCAACTCACTTTATGTATCATACCGTAATTGTAACATTCCTTGTTTGTAGAAACTCATCCAGCTTTTTATTAAACTGACCAATGAACCTGCCATAACAACGTCCACTGGAAGACAGTTCCATAGCTTTACCGCTCTCACAGTGAAAAACCCTTTCCCAACTCTACTTTATGTATCAATACCAGTAACTTGTAACATTCCTTGTTTGTAGAAACTCATCCAGCTTTTTATTAAACTGACCAATGAACCTGCCATAACAACGTCCACTGGAAGACAGTTCCATAGCTTTAACCGTTCTCACAGTGACAAACCCTTTCCCAACTCTACTTTATGTATCAATACCAGAACTTGTAACATTCCGTTGTTGCAGAAACTCATCCAGCTTTTTTTTGAAACTGACCAATGAACCTGCCATAACAACGTCCACTGGAAGACCGTTCCATAGCTTTACCGTTCTCACCATGAAAAACCCTTTCCCAACTTGAAGCCAACCTTTTTTTCTTCTAGTCTTAAGGGATGTCCACGTGTCCTCTGACATGTTCTATTGGTGAACAATGCCCCAGATAGTTTGTATGGCCGGTTTAATGTATTTATACACAGTAATCATATCCCCACGCAAGAGCCTTTTCTCTAGCATAAATAACTATTAATGATAGTTAATGATTAGGGGATATTAATATTTCCACTCACGCACATTATCATACGTTCATGTATTACAAGGTTTGAGATTCAATATAGCCCGGCAATTCATTTAGATATCTGTCTTTTTACATCTTTAGATCATAAGATCCCAATGTTCAGACAACTGTTACCCTGGCTATAGAAAGAAAATAAAACCAGGAACCAAGCCTTGCTGTTACGACTGCGTCCTGTGTTCAGAAGGAGAGATCTCCAATAAAACTGGTATTTATGAAACCATTCTTAACTTACTCTGGAAAGATTATTCTACTTACATTGTGTGTTGACTTTCAGAAGTTTACAACATAGCAGCCTATGTGGGTCAGCATTGTCCTTGCTTTACAGATTGACATTGATGAACCCACCCTGCTAAACTCCAGCCTGCACCGGCAAAATATCGGATAAACCAATGTGGCTTCTGCTTCTGTTTCTTTTTTCCCTTAAGGTTGTTTTTTCATTGTTGTCAATCAAATACATGGTTTATAAATGTAGGTACTATGTTGACTGCTTGTTGGCCTGTCTTTGGCATTACTCTTTATCTTTGTAAGTTAGTTGTATTATTTAATATCCAAGATGTCTTCTCTTTGTAATGTTGGAATGTGTATATTTCCCCCGCTCTATATGCTATGGGTTTAAAGATATTTGAAGGTATAATGTCTCTTGGCTCACTCACAATAGTAAAAGAACTATACCAATAGGATTAGGAGAGAACAATAAGAAAAAAACAGAACAAAACTAACAAAGATGAGAAGTGCCAGATTCAAATAATAAAGATTCAGCATAACTACTGTAAATCGCAACATGGCAGTATTATGAAAGTACTTCCTTTTTATTCCACACATTTTTTGTATTTCCTTTCATAATTTTTCAAGCGAACATGAAAGAAACATGTGGTACTAATAGGAAAAATTTGATTCTTCTAGCTAAGAAATATTTTCGAGTTTATGATGATTTATCTGGCTTTTTTTCTCCATTCTGAGATTTGTAATCGAATCCGAACTGCCACTTTCTTAAAGAATTGCACCTGGATCTGAGACATACTCTAATGGTAGCCATAGATGCCTAGATCCCGGTTGTACGATATCCTGATATTGTACGATTGTGGATCGTGTACGGACGATCATTAAAAGAACGTTCAATGATCTTCCAATAATTTCTCTATCGGGCCAGTTGAAATTTTTTTGTCCGACCGGCAATCCGATCGTACAATGGGTGGATTGTACAAAAACATACCTCTTAATAAGACTTGTGTACACAAACCTACTGGTGGTGACTTGTCAGTTATCTGCCTGTAACACCAACTGCTACAACTGCTATTTTTCCCAGTTTATAACATGCATTTGTATTAAGATATTTACATCTATTCCTTTCTGTTAAAGGCATCTTTCTCCTCCCCCTGTTCAATGAGCTTTTTATGACCTTGATCTTGTGCAGAAAAAACAGGTGAATATACAGTCATCATTGGTTGTGATGTCAGTTGTTAAGCCTTGATTGAATGCATGGAGGGGGGCAGCTTACTTGGCCAGAATGTGGACAATAGTTATATTTAGATATCTGGTTTGTAATGCTAGGTAAAAAAGTGCAATATATATCAGTTGGGTTTGGGGCAGGCAACTGATAATTTACTTTTTTTTTATGGGTGAACATGCCCTTTATGACACAAGAAAAAATACCTCACCATTTAGTTGAAAGGGAACTTCAAAAGGCAGAACGATGAGTGTTTGTGTCTTGATCAATTCTCACACACCTGAAGTAAGTAATAGAGAAATACAACGTTTAAAGAAGAAGAGTATGACTTGGACGTCCTACATTCTTTGAAAAGGAGGAACACACAAAAACACTTACTTTACTGGTGGGGAAAAATCCCTGTACATGGACAAAAGAGGACAATGGAATTTGGAACAATTGCAGTAAAAAAAAACAGCTGGAAAAACAATCAAAAGTGACAAAACTTTAGTGGTGGTAGGAGAGTTTTCAGGAAAGAGACAAAAATAATCCTACTAAAAAGGGGAGAATAGTGTAAAAAGAGGCATAACTCATGAATCTCCTGAACAATAAGCAGCCTTCTGTGGGTAAGTATTCATGCCAAAAATGGAAGGCTAGAAAGAAAGCTGCGTTTTAAAAGCAGAAAATAGCTTAAAGGGCATCTATAGTGTGAAAATAACTTTTTCCCCCTTTCTTTCCATGTGTTCTATAATCCCCCCAACCCCACTGTCTTTACTTTCTTCAGTTCCCTCTCTGTCATGAGATACACAAATTCGAAGAATATGTGATAACATTCCTCTACTCCTACTTGTATTGTCAATCAAATCCCCTGTGAAGTGACCCTCTTTCCTGCTCAAGTCCCTCCCTCCTCCTGCTCTGTTACAAACACAGATATAAGAACATTAGCAGGGGGGAGAGAGGTAGCTTTGATGGCAGAGATAAGGCTGCTCTAGGCCCCCCTTCTTGATAGCTTTCACTGATTGATGATGGGTCACAAAGAGAGAGAATAGTATTGCAGCAGTAAACTACTGTTCTCCCTTCTCTTCTGTGTCTCCTGGGCAGCTTGCTTCTATTGGCCACTGTGCATGGGTGTGTTTTTCAGGATGTTGAACTTTTAACATGGAGGAGGTAAAAAGAGGAGGGGGAGGGGGAGTGCTGCAGACAGATCTGACACCATGGAAAAACAGAGTCACTGACAGAGGTAGGAGAAAGCGCAGCACAGAGTATATGAATTTAACTTTGCAATGGAGCAATTTGTGTTTTTTTCATTATAGATGCCTGTCACAAATGCAGTTCGCTGGGCATGTGTTCTGGCCAGTCAATTGGTAATCGCTGCCACCACTACGCATTTCTGGCAGCGCTCTTGACTCTCACTGACTATGCCCACCCCTGTCCTGGCAGAAATGGTTAACATTACACCATTCACTCCAGCAACTAACTGGTTAATTAGCATCAGTCCTTCACAAGCGTCACAAGTTAATTAGCATTACACTAGCAAAGCATTCCATACACTAAAAGTCAACCAAAACACATATAAACTTATGAGAGGCTAGCGAGTTTTTTTAGAGCATCAAAGACAAACTTATAAAATTTTAGATTTAATATTCTAAAGGTGGAAATATTCATATAATACAAAAATAAAAGAAAATTGTTGTTACAATAAAAATGATATACAATATATGTACACACAGTTATAGAAAATAAAAGGATACAAATATTCACAGACCCTAACTACTCACTAGAAGTCCTGTGTCTCAGGACGAGAAGGAAACATATGATCCATACCCATTTAGCATGTCCCCTCAGTAAAACAAAGGTAAAGGGGTAACAGTGTTTTTTAAGCCCATTCATGTAACCATCCCCTACTTGCTATGCATTAAGTGGGAGTGTCCAGGAATGTCCGATTTATGACTTGTGACAATCATTAATTCCCCCTCAGTTAGGCAGATTCTATATAACTTTAGATATGTACATTGTACTGGGATATAGACCACATATTCCTTTCTTGTAGTAATAATGGACTCCTACAATACCGAATATGACCCGTGATAATACATATTTCCCAAGATATTTATAACTTGCCTTGGCAAGGGAATAAGATCTCCATGTTGGGTATCATTTTAAGGGCCTACCTTCCCATTCACAAATATCACATATCCCAATACAATAAATTATATTTTTACATGTATGTCTTAAGGTGACCTCTACTGTAGAGAATTCCAGATCATGGTTCATCCCCACATTGTCTAGAAGAAAAGATCTGGCTCTATGCTTCACTAACACCTAATATAAACACTGGGGACATATCACATTACAGTGTTTTGGGGGGGACATCCCCCTTGATCAGGTGATCACCATATGTGCTACTCTCCACTGTTTCAAGAGTGAAATAATTGTTTTGACCATTGCACTGTGTAATAAATGTAGACTGGAAACAAGTCCTTAGCCACATTTGGAGAAGACATTGCAGAGTATGAATGTCACATTAGCAGCAGTAGAAACAGGTTTGGCTGCATTGTGCCTGGTAGGAGGCTGAGGGGAAGAAATGGGTAATCTAACTCAACTAACTGTCTTCCTTGCTCTGTGTGTCCAGACACAGCCATCCAGAAATAACGTCAGGCAAGTGTCTCCGGTGTGTAACAGTGATTTTGTATATATAACCATTAAGAATGATGTATGAAAACCTCAAAAAAATTGATTTAGGGGCAGATATACAATTTATGCATTGTGGGAACCCCAAGGTAAGGTGCGGTGAGCTGTACTTCAGCATTAAAGCCGTTGGTTTTAACGATACAAAGTAGCTCAAAGAAGCTGTGGGAAATATCGGTATAGCAGCTATTCTAAATCTCCCCATTAGTGCTATAGAATATCTAAGAAAATGAAGAAGAATTTTCTAGAGCTGATATCAGGTGTATTTATCTTCACAGACAGTGAAAACTGCATTAGATGTGAGAACTGGAATGGACTGATAGGACAGAACTGTGTATTGCCAAGACAGAGGATTTCCTGTCCTTCACAAATGACTCAATTTCATCATTTTCTCAGTTTTCTCTCTTTCATTTTCCTTTATAACAATTATAATATTGGGGATTTTCATTACATTCCACAAAACAACCATTGTGAGAGCCAATAACAGGTCCTCAGCTTCCTCCTCCTGGTCTCCATCAAGTTGAGCTTCCTCATGTGTCTGTTCCTCGGTCGCCTGTGGATATAACCTGCATGTTACGTATAATCACTTTTGGAATCACCTTCTCCATAGCTGTCTCTTCTCTCCTGGCCAGACTATCATGGTTTACATTGCATTCAAAGCCACCAAGCCTGGGAGCTCATGGAGGAAATGGTGGTGGGAGTCAAACTGTCCAATTCTGTAGTCTTGATCTGTTCATCCATTCAAATAATAATCTGTATGACTTGGTTGGCCATTTCTCCTCCCTATCAGGATATGGACATTCACACTTCCCCTGAACATCATCATTCAGTGCAATGAGGGATCAGCTATTGCCTTTTACTCAGTTATTGGTTATATGGGGCTTCTGGCAGCTGTTTAGTTTTGTTTTAGCATTTTTAGCTCGGACCTTACCGGACAGTTTAATGAGGCCAAGTACATCACTTTCAGCATGCTGGTCTTCTGCAGTGTTTGGATCACAATGATCCCGGCCTATCGAGCACCAAGGGAAAAACCTGTGTGTGGAGATATTTGCATATTGACCTCAAGTGCTGGACTATTAGGATGTATATTATCCCAAAATGTTACATCTTTATTTAGACCTGAAAGAACACAAATCCCATTTACTGGGAACAAATAATCCTTTAGTTTTTGTTTCTGTGTTAGTACTATTACTATCTAAGTGAGTAGGGATTAGATAACATACTTTCTTTATATACATATGATAGTGTAATCTGCAAAAATCTGTAATCAGCCATGACTGTACAGGTCTTAATTTCTTTAAAACATATTTTCAATAAAGGAGTGATATTCAGTAATTGAGTTCTTCTATTTTCTTTTTATTTGTTGTACACTGAACTGACTGATAATTACACTTTATAGGCATGGCTAGGGATATGGATACAATAAACCTTGGTGCATTGTTCACAAATACCATATATAACTTGAGTATAAACCGAGTTTTTAAGGTTTAAAAAATACTCTTAAAAACCTGGGAATATAGGTTTTAGGCCCAGGCATTCTCCTTGTGGCATAGCCAGTAAATCGAAGGTGCTCCCTCACCAAGTCGTCTACCATGGACTCAAAGCTTATAGCACAAGCAAATTCATGTGAGGGGCACACTTGAGTAACAAGTTATTGATTAAATCCCATACACCCTCTTTAATGTGTGTAGTGTATGTGATTTTAATAATAACTTTGATTGAAACTCAAGTGTGCCCCCACTGAATTTTGCTGTGCTTAAAAACCTGAGCTCGGTATACTCGGTGTCATTCAGGCGAAAAAAGCATGAAGATCGTTTATATAATAGAATCCGGTACCTCACTGTGAAACAATCGCAGTCCAGGAGAAGGATTAAAGTAAGGAGTCCAGGAAAAGTGAGACTGGGACCGCACGGAGCTGTGTAAGTGGCAGAGCGGGTGGGATGTGCTTAACTTACGTGCCCGCACGCTCTGCTTACGTCATCATCCTACCAGGAATAGAGAATGGAGGATCCTTCATGGAGCCAGACTTGAGAACAGGTCCAAGAAACTGCAGCCCTATGCTAGTAAGGGCTGGGGGGGGGGGGAGGGAGAGCCTGTTATATTGATCCAGTGTGATGAATGAGGAGGAATGCAAAAGTTTGCCCATGGGAATTGAAGTAAAAAAAGGTTTGAAGTTAGGACCTTCCATATGGAGTTACCTGACGTGGTTGGAAGGCTTTTCATTCATGTGATCACAGTAATGTATACTAAAAAACCTTGTTTATAATGTTGCTGCAGTGTGGCCTAGGAATTATCATTATTATATAGTATCCTGTACAAACCAGACTACAGTATATGTATTAATACCAGTATCTCAATATTAAGAATCCCTGTACCCAACCAGAACTACCAGCCAGGAGAGAAGGTAAGAACTTACCGCTCGCTCGCTCCCCCGGTGGTAGTGTCTGAAGGTCCCGACGACCTGTCTTCAGGACCAAGCGCCGGGGGAGCGCGAGCGAGCAGTAACTTCTTACCTCTCTCCTGGCTCCTGTGTGTTCTATTGAAGAACGGAAGGTAAGGCACAGCTCCTTCCCTCCCGTTCTTCAATAGAACGAGGTCCCAACACTCTTCTAAAACTGATTGGAGGTCGCCAGGGGGGCGCCCAATACGAGGCAAAGGGATATCAGAGGGCAAATTACTAAAGAGAGGATGTACAGTAAATGGGAGAGAATGTTAACAGGCAATTCGAGGCAAAGGGATATCAGAGGGTAAATTACTAAAGAGAGGATGTACTCACTGTGAGAACGGTAAAGCTATGGAACTGTCTCCAGTGTGACGTTGTTATGGCAGGTTCATTGGTCAGTTTAAAAAAAGCTGGATGAGTTTCTACAAACAAGGATGTTACAAGTTACTGGTATTGATACATAAAGTAGAGTTGGGAAAGGGTTTGTCACTGTGAGAAGGTAAAGCTATGGAACTGTCTTCCAGTGGACGTTGTTATGGCAGGTTCATTGTTCAGTTTAATAAAAAGCTGGATGAGTTTCTACAAACAAGGAATGTTACAAGTTACTGGATTGATACATAAATAGAGTTGGGAAAGTTTTCCCTGTGAGAACGTAAAGCTATGGAACTGCTTCCAGTGGACGTTGTTATGGCAGGTTCATTGGTCAGTTTAATAAAAGCTGGATGAGTTTCTACAAACAAGGAATGTACAGTTACGGTATTGATACATAAAGTAGAGTTGGGAAAGGGTTTTCACTGTGAGAACGGTAAGGCTATGGAACTGTCTTCCAGTGACGTTTTATGGCAGGTTATTGGTCAGTTTAATAAAAAGCTGGATGGGTTTCTACAAACAAGGAATGTTACAAGTTACTGGGATTGATACATAAAGTAGAGTTGGAAAGGTTTGTCACGGTGAGAACGGTAAACTATGGAACTGTCTTCCAGTGGACGTTTTATGGCAGGTTCATTGGTCAGTTTAATAAAAAGCTGATGAGTTTCTACAAACAAGAAATGTTACAAGTTACTGGTGTTGATACTAAAGTAGAGTTGAAAGGGTTTGTCACTGTGAGAATGGTAAAGCTATGGAACTGTCTTCCAGTGGACATTGTTTGGCAGGTTCATTGGTCAGTTTAATAAAGCTGGATGGGTTTCTACAAACAAGGAATGTTACAAGTTACTGGATTGATCATAAGTAGAGTTGGGAAAGGGTTTGTCTGTGAGAACGGTAAAGCTATGGAACTGTCTTCCAGTGGATGTTGTTATGGCAGGTTTCATTGGTCAGTTTAATAAAAAGCTGATAGTTTTCACAAACAGGAATGTTACAAGTTCTAGTATTGATACATAAAGTAGAGTTGGGAAAGGGTTTGTCACTGTGAGAACTGTAAATCTATGGAACTGTCTTCCAGTGGACGTTGTTATGGCAGGTTCATTGGTCAGTTAATAAAAAGCTGGATGAGTTTCTACAAACAGGAATGTTACAAGTTACTGGTATTGATACATAAAGTAGAGTTGGGAAAGGGTTTGTCACTGAAACGGTAAAGCTATGGAACTGTCTTTCAGTGGACATTGTTTTGGCAGTTCATTGGTCGTTTAATAAAAAGCTGGATGAGTTTCTACAAACAGGAATGTTACAAGTTACTGGTATTGATACATAAAGTAGAGTTGGAAAGGGTTTGTCACTGTGAGAACGGTAAAGCATGGAACTGTCTTCCAGTGGACGTTGTAATGGCAGGTTCATTGGTCAGTTTAATAAAAAGCTGGATGAGTTTCTGCAAACAAGGAATGTTACAAGTTACTGGTATTGATACATAAAGTAGAGCTGATCCAGGGAAATTTCGATTGCCACTTGGAGTCAGGAAGGAATTTTTTCCCCTCTAATTTGTCTTATTCAACCTCAAATATAAATAACTATTTCACAGAAGGAATAAAACAGGTAACTCCTAAAATATAAGGAAGGTGACAAAAAGGGGGATATGTATGAACTTGCAGTAATAACCATGTTTGGTACATACAGAGTATTGATACTGTGTGTTCTAGTTTAAAAAAAAAAGTTCAAGTTATTAAGGGAATGTCCACCCCCAAAACCATAATTTAATAATGTTATGCCCATTTTCCTATAAAAAAAAATCCGTTCAACCAATTTTTAAGAAAATACCTTTCTCCAACTTCTTTTTACAGACCAGGAGTATCTCCTGTAAATCCAAGCTCCTGACATCACCCACGTCCGTCATCCTCCCTCTGCACCCCTACCCCCCCACCCCCCCCACCATCAGATCCATCCTCGCTCCCCCTTCAACCTAGAGTAAAATCCTTAAAACGTTGTGTTTTGTGTGATGTGTGGTTCACAATAAATCTAGCTGGTTTTTGAGGGAGAATCTTTTGAGGTGTCCGCGCCCACTGCTTGGGAGAGATCACCTCCACCTGTGGATTACCTACGAGACAAAATCACCTTCGTACAACTTCGAGAATAGGGTGCCTGTCATAGACTGTCAGGTCATATCAGGCAGTTTCTCAGGCAAAAGGAAAACACATTCAGGGAGATTCAATAAAAGTTCTTATCGTTTAAAATGGTGCTAATTTTGCCCCAACCAATCAGATCTTATTTAACATTTGAAAGCTTACATCTGATTGGTTGGGGCAAAATTAGCACCATTTTAAATGATAAGTACTTTTATTGAATTTCCCTGATTGCCCCATTTAAAGGGTAACTGTATTGTCTACATTATTCATTCCAGCTCTATCCTCCAGTAGGAAAATTATATTATTATTGTACATTGAAGATTTGTGTAAATAACAAACTTTTAGTGAGTCAACAAAGTTTACTTACATCAAGATAGTAGTCATATTTTTAACTGCTCCGTTAATGGGCCCATGGTGTGAATGTGGCGTAATATCTCTCTTCAACAAAAAATCCAAAAATAGAGTAGTAAAAAATCATATACTGAGTTAATCAATCTCCTTCCCATTGAATGTTGTAGGGTGACCACCGTGGTATAATGTTTCAGGTTCTTCAAATAACGGTGTGCAGCTGATGTAGGAAATAAACTATTAACATGTATGCACGTGTGATTAGACTACTCATGTTAACACTTTAAAGGGTATCTCCACCCTAAATTAAACATTTTAAGACACATGCATCCCACCCTATCCCACCCCAACCACGAGTTACTTTTGCAGGCCTTCGATCCCCTGATGCTCTGTTCCTGGCTCTCTGCTTGCCCATAACAGCAGAGAGGGCAGGAACTGCAGCCACATCTGTGATTGGCTAGCCGGCAGCCAATCACAGACACAGCTTCCGCTATTCAGAGCACAGGGGGACAAGGTCTAAAGTAACTTTCTGTGGCTTTTCTTGCTAAATTAACTAGTTAAAAGTTTTTAATGCTAGGGGGATGAAGCAGACAGAAGGGATCCGAAGGGAGGGGGTGGCTCCACTGCGTATGTCACACTACCTCCCGGAGGCAGGACAGGAGTCAGACCGTTTTGCTGAACTACACTTCAGTTTTTTTACTTTGAACTGGCACTGCAGGAGAACCATAAGCAGAGATGTAAGGTTTCTGAGCACTACAGTTGGGCTAGTATTGGGGTTCATTTGTAGTTTGGGGGTGGACATGCCCTTTAAAATTGGATTCTTGCTATTAAATACATTTAACAAGGCAGCACTAATGAATTGTTTTAATACATTTCCTCTTTAAGGAAAACTAAAGTATATTATTTTTGAAGAGATTATGGCAGCAAAGCAGCACAAAGGGCAAGTTTGGCACAAATACATAAGCTTTCAGGTGAAAAGGGAATATTTCCCACTATAGTCTTCAGGATTCAGTTGCTGTTAGGAACTTCAGAGAAGGGATGAATCCTGGGAAGAAGGATCGTTACAGAACCTGGAAGGGAAACTCGCTTCTGAACACAGCAAAACACAGGTGTATAAATTCATATTAAAAACAAAGACACTACAGGAACACATAGGTAATATACATAAAGATTTAATAATAAGGTTTTTCCATTTAACTTCTCTTTTAATCTTTCCCAAGGTGAAGTTGATTGAAATCATTTCTCTGAAGAGTTAATAAATTGATTTTATTTTGTCCCTTTAACCCAGAGTAGTCGGACCAGATGCTGGAGATAGACCAACTACATCTGCCCAGAACTGGTCTGACTGTCCACGCGCTGAGGTGAGCTCCCACTAACCGACCTGAAACCATAAGTCCGGCTGAAGCTGAAACGGTCCAACGGTGCCTCAAGACAAACAGAGGGACTAAAGCGCCAGGCCCCCAAAAACAGCAAAAACATGGGGACTACAGGCAGAACTGACCATTACTGGACAGCGAGTGGCCACGTGCGCACCCACCATGAGGCAATACCCTGCACACGCCAGGCTAGACACCCTATACACACAGATCGAAAAATCTATCCTTAATCACTCCCAAGCCTGAACCCCCTGGTTTGACTCCCCTGAACAAAATTAATAAAAAATCCAGACCGTTACCGCTTCAACTTTCTCTCTTTATGCCACAACGGTCTGGGACAGGAGAGGAACCTCGTTCCCCGACTGATGTACAGCTCTCCAGAGAGGAGGAGAGAATAAAGCCCACAAAGGGAGGGAATTTATTTTTTATGTTTCAGTTGCGCCAGGAGGACAGAGAGTCCAGAGGAGCCACACTCGCATCCAACTGTACTCCAGAAAATATCCAGGAGATTTCTTGTAAGTAAACACTCGCACACAACCAGCATTCCAAACCCACAACCCATCACGTCTAATAATCTACATATAACCCACCCCTCCCATTAATCCCTATGGGACCCAACTGTAATAATATTGCTATAATCGGCGCGCTACTGCGTAGTAGCGCGCCGATTTTAACAAGGAAGTGGTTCCCCCTTGTAGTTATGCAGGTTCACTCACTTGTGTTCCGTCTCTCAGCCGATGCCGCGACTCATCCTCCCCCGGATATTCTTTGCGAAGCAGAGGGGGCGGAGAGCGAAGTGAATATTTAATTAGTGCAGGCTGTAACTCTTCCTGACAGCGGGGGAGGGAACTGAACATCGCGTTGCTGCTTCCTGGTCTGACTTCTATGCATGAAGGTAATGGGGGTTGAGGAGGGGGAACCAAGTTCAGTTTATAGTTTTAAAGCAGAGTTTTAAGGCATGGTATGCTTGGGGGGGGGGGGGGGGTTAGGAATGTTTTAGTGTTTATCTGTAGGAAAAGGGGAGGTGTGTGTGTGAATCTAAGAAGGGGGGGGCACAGTGTTGTGTGTTTAAATAGAGGGTTGTGTGTTACAGGCAGGGAATATCTGACAAAAAAAAATTTGAAAGGGTGAATTATAATGGATAATGTACCCCCTACTGTAAATTAAAGGTTATTAGAAGACACCTCGGAGTTCCGTGTCCTATATAAAAGTACTCGGCCTGCGGCCTCGTGCTTTTATATGGTCACGAACTCCTCGGTGACTTATATATCCTTATAATTTACAGTAGGGGGTACATTATCCACTATATATTACTCATGATGTCAAAGGATTGAAACAATATTTTGCTTCATCTTCCTATAAAAAGGCAGGGTTTGAGCATACTTCTGAACAGACAAATAGGCTTCCTTGAAGACTTATGTACCAGAGACCCATAGGGTAGATATATAATATTAAATGGATCAGTACAACAACAAAAATCCCACTAGTCAATGTCTACGCTCCAACACCCCCCAAATAATCTTCTTACAACATCTCAAGAACCGATCCTACAATAAGCCACAGGGAGTTTGATATCAGAGATTTTATCATTGCACTTCACCCACAATTAGACATGTCTTCTCTCCCGGGAGTCTAGCCACCCCCCCCATCAAGGGAAACCATTCACTACACACACACGACTGATTATGCATTTCTTAGCCCCACAACTGCTTCTCACATCCTGACAACAAATCTCAGAAATATCCTGAACAGACCACGCTTATCTACATCTCACGCTTCAAGACCTAATTAATGCAAAGCCTCCTCCATCTTGGCGACCTAACAGATCATTACTCCCCCAGGATCACGATACTACCAGCCTCCAAAAAGAATTAAAGGAATACTTCAAAATGAATGCCACCCTGGACATTCCCCCCTCGATTATCTGGGCAGCACACAAACGGTGATTAGAGGTAAACTAATACAGATGGCAGCACACTATAAAAAAACAAAGGAATAAACAGAAAACAGCACTAATGAACGCTATCCAAACAGCGATCTAGCCTAGGCAAACATTGGTCAGAAAACGCTGCAGCGTGAATGCGTGAAAGCTATCAAAATGAATGAATGACAGAGCAGAGAAAGCAATGCGCCTTACAAATCAACGCTTTTACTGTGAAAGTAATAAGCCAGACACAATGCTTGCCAACAAACTTAATCAACAGATGACAGCAAACACTTACCACCCAATTCGTGATAACCAGGGAAAACTACTTATGACCCCCAACGGATAGCCAATTACTTTGCGATGATTACCAACAATTATATGGTGGACACACAATTATCCACTCGGAATCACACAATTCCTACAAAAAATAAACCTCCCCAAACTCTCACAGGAACAATACTCAGCCATGCCATCCCCATTTACAGCGAAAGAATTATAAAAGAATTCAAAACCAGAAAATCCCCAGGTCCGGATGGCTTCACAGCACTATATTACAGAAAATTCTCAGATATACTAACAAGCCATCTCCCAAAACTATGCAATAAGACTCTAAAAGGACAGGACGCATTCCTTCCGAAATGTTGGAAGTCAACATAATGGTCATCCCAAAAACCGACAGAGACACCACTCAAACACAAACTATCGCCCTATATTGTTAATCAATGTCAAGCTCAAGATATATGCGAATTATTAGCCAATAGACTTAAACTAACCCTTCCTTCACTAATACACAATGACCAGACAGGTTTTGTCCCAGGATGTCAGTCTACTGACAGAATAAGAAAGGCAATGGTGGTGCTCCAGGTGGCCCAGTCAAAAGGGGACCCATGCTTTTATCGCTGGATGTGGGAAAGCCTTCAACGGGTCGACTGGACCTACTTGAACCTAGTACTGACTAAATTCAGCTTCCCCACAGAGCTCATAAAGCAATCCTTTGCCTCTACGATACCAAAAGCCAAAGTAAGAAACGTGGGATATCCTTCCAAATACATAAACATTGCCAATGGAACAAGACAAGGCTGCCCCCATTCACTGCTAGTATTTGCTCTATGTATGGAGCCTATGGCAGAAAGCATACATAATAACCCAGATATCCACTGTGTAAAGGGTCTTAATGAACCCAAGCTTTCCTTATTCGCTGATGACACACTCTTATTCCTTACACAACCCCTTATCTCACTTCCTTCGGAATACCACCTCCTAGAACAATTTGCAACTGTATCAGGATTTAAGGTAAACCATAGCAAATCCAAAGCCTACGGGATAGGAATTTCCCCACCCTACAACAAACACTTCAGAACTCCTTTCTCTTTAAATGTCAATTGAATCAATAAAGTATCTAGGTATATTTCTTAGTACAAGGGCTACCTTATATCCCACAACTATACCTCTACCATAATACATTAATCCATCTCTACAAACATGGACCTATTATTCTTTGTCACTAATAGGGAGGGTGGTGGCAATAAAAATGACTATATTACCTAAAATATTATCAGGGAGATGTAATAAAAGTTCTTATCGTAAAAATGGGGCTAATTTTGCCCCAACAATCAGATGTTTTTTTTACCATTTAAAGCTAACATCTGATTGGTTGGCCAAAATTAGCACAATTTTTAACGAAAGAACTTTTATTGAATCTCGCTGTTTATCTATTCAGAGCCTCCCATAACTCTTAAAAAGCAGACCTCCGAAAACTACAAAAGGCAATTATTAGTTTTATCTGGAGTGGTGGTAGGCCACATACAAATACACCACCCTATCCCGACATATAGATAAGGACAGCTTTGCAGCCCCTATCTATACATGTACTACCAGGCCCGCCAGAATCTCAAAAATTACACAATGGATTTGGGCCCGGCAGAACAGGATGGGTCGACCTAGAAATCCAACTGCTAGAACCTTACATTCTACATCAATCTTATGGTCCACTCAGTAGACCGTCCAAAATACTCAGGACCTCAATACACTACCATTCAATCCTCCTTATCTATATGGGATCGATGCAACAAACTATATTACCTGACACACAACCCTCGCCATAGCTTCCTCTTTTCAAAACCCCTCACTTTACCTTGGATATGACACTTTAGAAAGCAAATTCTGGCAAGACAAGGGAATCAATAAAATTGGTGACATTTGTAATCCCCCAGGAACCCTAATCCCATGGGGTGAAGCCTCCTCTAAATTCAAACTACCCCGTCTTAATGGTTCTCCATTATTCAGATCTGTACTAAATAGATGTAAAACCTCCACCCAACACAATTCGAAATCCTTTACTTCCAATTATGCTCCTCCACCAAAACAGTCTCTTCCTGTATCCCCTTATCTGCATGAGAAGCAAACTATCAAATTCCCCCAACATCCAAATGGGAAACAAGAATAAATCAAAACTGGAGACACCCAGTGGGCATCAATATTTAAATACTCGCTACATGCTCCTCAATATAATTATGAGAGAGAAATCTTATAAAATCCTAAATGACTGTTATACCACCGCGGCCTTCTTACACCAAAATGAACCCGTCACACGAATATTGTTTCGAGGATGTGGGTTACCAGCCGATCAACTACATTGTTGGTGGTCCTGCCCAGAGATAGAGGCTTTCTGGGGAATCTGCAATGAAGTGTTACAAACCACACTTTCTCCAGACCCATTAAATTAAACCCATACGCTGCCCCTCTTCAACTCTCCAATCCAAGATTTAAATAAAAATGCTAATTATTTAATAATGCACATTGCTCACGCAAGAAGTACACTAGCAGCATCCTGGAAAGGAGAAGCATTAACAAGCCAAACTGATAGCTAAAGTTTTGGTGGATTCAGGATAATGAATATTTAGCCCATTACAGTTTCTAACAATATGAAAAAATGGACAAAAATCTGGGATATATGGAACCTCAGAATGACCCCCTCGGAGATTCAACAAACCTATAAGCGATGGGGTGGCTCTTCGGGCTTTGGTCTCAACGTCAGCAACAAGAATAGAAGAATACTATGTAATACCAAAGACAATCCTGAATTTTATTGGCTCTGATTAATCTGCTACCTACTCTACTTCTTTTCTCTTTTTCACACCTACTTCTCTTTTTTTCCTCTTCCTACTTCTATATTGTTACTACTGTTCTATAGTTTGGTAGCTTCACTCTCACTATAGAAATGCATAAATATATATTTGTGAGTTAAAAATTATTATAAAAATTTCAATAAAATAATGAACAACAACAAAAAAATTCCAGAATTAAAAATTTTAATTCCACAATCCACGTGGCTTAATTTATAGTCTGAAACAGGGATTTCAAACCCAGAGCCGGACTATGCCAAGGCGGGGCCCGGCCCAGACATCCAATCCACTGACCCCACCACGAACGATAGCATGGACCATAGTGCTGCCTGATGCCCTATATAAGAACCTCAGGATTGGGAGATTCAAACTCTGTCTATATGTCAGCTATGTCTGATACCTGCATGAATCAGGAGTTCAGGGAGGAAGCAGCAGCAGAGATCACAGGAGGTCCAGCAGTGTGAATGTAGGAAGGGAACGGGTCAGGCTGGGAGAAAAGACAATGGAGAGTAATAAGGAATGGGGGGGGGGCAGGAAACAGAGCAGGAAGGTGGGAGAGGCAAAAAACTCAATGGATGTGTGATAGAAATCAATACAACACACTGACCATCATCTTGGATTTGATTGTACAATCTCTCAGAGTGTATACGTATGATGGACCTCTTTCCTAGACAGGCTATTGTTAAAGCTGTGTAAAGATTTTACAATTGATTGTATGGTGTGTGACTAATACAGAATCAAATCATCAGAATGGTTGAAAGCAATATTGGGGAAATGGAAAGGAACAGGAGCAGCTAAGAATGTTACAGAATGTTCATACAGGCAAAGGGATATCAGAGGGCAAATTACTAAAGAGAGGATGTACAGTAAATGGGAATAATGGAGAGAATGTTAACAGAATGTCAATACGAGGCAAAGGGATATCAGAGGGCAAATTACTAAAGAGAGGATGTACAGTAAATGTGAATAATGGAGAGAATGTTAACAGAATGGTAATACGAGGCAAAGGGATATCAGAGGGTAAATTACTAATGAGAGGATGTACAGTAAATGGGAATAATGGAGAGAATGTTAACAGAATGGTAATACGAGGCAAAGGGATATCAGAGCTTAAATTACTAATGAGAGGATGTACAGTAAATGGGAATAATGGAGAGAATGTTAACAGAATGGTAATAAGGGCAAAGGAAAAATAGAGGGCAAATTACTAAAGAGAGAATGTACATAATGGGAGAGAATGTTAACAGGCAATTCAGGCAAAGGGATATCAGAGGTAAATTACTAAAGAGAGGATGTACAGTAAATGGGAATAATGGAGAGAATGTAACAGAATGGTAATACGAGGCAAAGGATATCAGAGGTTAAATTACTAAAGAGAGGATGTACAGTAAATGGGAATAATGGAGAGTTGTAACAGAATGGTAATACGAGGCAAGGGATATCAGAGGTAAATTACTAAAGAGAGGATGTACAGTAAATGGGAATAATGGAGAGATGTAACAGAATGTAATACGAGGCAAGGGATATCAGAGGGCAAATTACTATGAGAGGATGTACAGTAAATGGAATAATGGAGAGAATGTAACAGAATGGAAATATAGGCAAAGGGATACAGAGTTAAATTACTAAGAGGATGTACAGTAAATGGAAAATGAGAGAATGTTAACAGAATGGTAATACGAGGCAAAGGGATATCAGAGCTTAAATTACTAATGAGAGGATGTACAGTAAATGGGATAATGAGAGAATGTTAACAGAATGGTATACGAGGCAAGGATATCAGAGGGCAAAATTACTAAAAGAGAGGATGTACAGTAAATGGAGAGAAGTTAAGGATTCGAGGCAAAGGGATATCAGAGGGTAAAATACTAAAGAGAGGATGTACAGTAAATGGGAATAATGGAGAGAATGTTAACAGAATGGTAATACGAGCAAAGGGAT
>JAACNH010003389.1:0-29494 GCA_019447015.1 Hymenochirus boettgeri
TATACTCCTGCATAATTAAAAAGCATGATGGACTGTTGGTGAGGAAAACTTTTATTGTACCAAGGTGTAAATAGTCTGAGGATGATAAATCTTCATTTATAGTGAGCTGACCAAGACAGAGAGGAAAGCAAATCCAGTTATTTTTAGCTGTTGTGTTGTACAGTGCTCATTCAAGGCCCAACAAATGTGATGTCTTGAAGAAGAATGTATCTTTATAAAAGTCATAAATCGTATTAAATTTAAACTCAGACAAAAAGAGAAAAACACCAACAGAGACCACGAGAAACCAACATGAGCATGCAAGACAACTATACTTATACCTTCAAAACCAAGGGGAGTTGGATCACTCTTTATCTCGTGTCTTTTTGCTTTAACATCAGGACCAAGTGGACCTATATTAAGTTTACAAATGTGCAAAATACTGTAAGCCAGCAAGGTACAATATACTACATCGTGTCATAATACTAGCAGTATGCAAACATGCAGTAAAGGTATTACAATACAGTCCAGAAAACACTCCAGCACACCGCTGTTGGCTTTATGCCAACAGCCCTCTACTCCATGGGCCAGACAATTCTATAGCACAAGAAAGGATAGGGGAGCACACTACAGTGGTGAATTCAAAATTTTATTGAAACAACAACTACAGTGTTTAGGGACACCCTGTCATCCCTATACGTTGTAGTTGTTGTTTCAATAAAATTTTGGATTAACCACTGTTGTGTGCTCCCCTATCCTTTCTTGTGTTATAAAACATGCAGTAAATACTTTTTATAACGTATGTAATATAATCCTTTGTATTAGCAGCATCATAATGAAACATACTGTGTGAAGCACATTAAAAGGCATGTCCACCCCCAACACTAATTTCCCCCACTACGTAGTGTAATATAATCCTTACCTCACATCCCAGCTCCAAATGGTTCTCCTGTAATGCCCCCCAAATTCCAAAAAATGGGCCACCAGCAGCCTAGCAGAGTCCATATAGGACTCTGCCTCCTGTCTCTTCTCCCTCTCCATCCTGATTTGGTCTCCCCCTAGCGTGTAACCCTTTATATATCTTATAGTGCTTGCTCCCCCAGCCCCAACCGCAATAATCTTATTTCCAGAAACTCCCCCGATAATTACCTTCCCTCTATCCTCTGCCGTTGTGAACTGCCTGCAGCCGCGTCCGTGATTGGCTGCCTTTCAGCCAATCACAGATGCGGCTGACGGTCCGGCCCCCTGCTTGCAGTTTCATAGGGGGAAGGTAAGTAACTATCGGGGAGTTTCTGCAAATAAGATTACAGCGTTTGGGGCTGGGGGAGCAAGCACTATAACATACTAAAAGTTTTTGGAAAGGGTGGACATGCCCTTTAAAGGACAATGGAGAACGCTATTTGTCATTAGATCACATCTGGATAGAAAGTGAAATTGTATATTTGTATAAGTCTAAACAAAAAAACCCTGACCGTTACCATGTCCCTGTGATGTATATTAATATGATCTTTCTAGATTTAACTTCAAAGGTGCCAGTTACATATTAAA
Organism: Hymenochirus boettgeri; assembly: GCA_019447015.1. Taxonomy (NCBI): domain Eukaryota; kingdom Metazoa; phylum Chordata; class Amphibia; order Anura; family Pipidae; genus Hymenochirus; species Hymenochirus boettgeri. The sequence continues at coordinate 1,528 of JAACNH010003389.1, forward strand.
TCTTGTGGTAAACACAGTGGAGCAGTTAAATCTTTGCTGGACATATGTGGGATAACCTCTCTAGGTTTTTCTACATACACAAGTTTGTTTGTGTTGGATTAAATAGATTAATGTAACTGTATTGTTGCTTTCTCTGGCTAACTATCCCACTGTACATTAACTACCTTAAAAAAAACAAATTAGGCCACCTAAATGTAATTTGTTCCACAAGAACTTACAGTTTTCAGAAAGTGGTGTCAAGGTACCTAAAATATTTTGACATAAAAGCAAAGAATAAGCAGTTTAGTATACAATAGTTTTACTACGGGTGGATAATTTAATTCTGGTTCACTACTCTGGGGTAAAGAATGTGACTAATCCACCCAACACTATGTGCAGGAAAAGAGAAAAGTTTTGTTTATCAGTTGGATGTTTCAACTCATCCCAGTCTATAGAAATGTAAAAACTGTAATCCTTGTGTATTACAACTGGTAATAGATTTGTACACACAGAGGTCAAATGTCCTTCCTTTGTGTCTACACAGCCACACCATCCTAGCACATATGATAGAATAATATTACAATGCTAATTCTAAATACATTTTGATTCTATCATATTAATGGAGTCAGGCTATGGTCCACAGACTGCTGCCGTTGAGAAAATTTAGCAGCAATAATGTAATGGGTACAGCCAACTTTAGAACAAATCATCCATAAATCTAACAAAGTAAAATGAATAAAACTGATTCTTGATTATACCTTTTGTTCGAGCAGGAACTTTAATAGATGTGTTGCTCACAGAAGAAGCTAGCGAGAACCGTCGAGTAACATCTTTATCCTTAGGGTCTGGTTTTGGGAGAACACACAGTTGCAAAGTATGTATAGATTATGAGGGAAAATTAAGGCAGAGCCATATTGAAAATAACCATGTTTTACTGACCAAGATATCAACAATGATAAGATAGATAGACTGTACAAATACTACATTCTATCAGGGCAATGCACCGAGCACCGCCATCGGCAACCCGGTGCAAACAGCCCGGCGATGTTATATGCCGATAGCGGTGCTCGGAACATCGCTACCTGGCGCTGTTCTATTGCGGCACTTTCCACGCTATTAGCTGGCGTGGAAAGTGCTGCAATAAAATGCCGGTTTGGGCATATAACATCGCTTGCCGATGTTATATCAGTTAGCGTGACTTAAACTCCTTCCTTGCGGCGGCTGCATGGCTACCGCAAAAGTAAACAGCGCAGCCACCGCAAGGAAGGAGTTTAAGTCACGCTAACTGATATAACATCGGTTAGTGTGACTTAAACTCCAAAACAGGAGCGGTGTGCCTGTTGGTGCATCGCCCTGTATGTCTTCATTGGATAACTGACTTTTTCCAACTCTTTTGCCCATGAAAAATACAGGACTGAAATTTGGTCTGGCTAGAGCAGGCAACGGAAATGTTTGGCTACAACCAAAGACATTCAACCAGACATGCATCTGGTGGATGAAAATGTCTTTTTTTAACTACAGCATGGAAACAGGGAAATATCAGATAATAAATTAATGGGTGTAAATTTTGATGAATAGATTAAGGTATAGTCAATGGTTCATGGTTTTTGTTCTAAAGCCACACGTACGATCTTTGCACCGATGAACGACCCCGAGCGTGTGAACGCCCGTAATGAACAGCCTTTTCATCCTATAATTGCACATGTGTATGCATTCCGTCGGGCGTGATTCGTTGATCCGCCATGGTGGACCAACAAACGACAACCAATGGAACACATACACACGTTGGTGCAAAGATCGTCCATGTGTATGAAATTAATGCAGGACCGGCAGCCACGTCCGTGATTGGCTGAGAGGCAGACAATCACGGGTGCAGCTGCCGACAGTGTAGAACGCTGGAGGAACGAGGCTCTGTAAGTGCAGTTCAGATTATTATGATTATTTTTACAATCAAATACAGCTGTTGGGGTGAGAACGTTTTCTTCACTACAGAAAAACGTTTTCATGCTAGGGAGGGGGTAAAGGGTGGCAGTAATCAAGCCAAAAAACTCTCAGAGGATAGTACCGGTAAGAGGTGGAAACGTTTTCTCCCCAGCCAAGCTTCACTTTCTAGGACTTTGGACAGACATTGCAGGATAACCATTTAGCGCAAAGATGTAAGGTAAGGATTTTTAAACACTACACAGTGGGGCCAGTAGTGGGGGAGAATTTAGTTTTGGGGGTGGACATGCCCTTTAAAATGGAGAAAGCAACCTTTAGTTAAAAGAAAACATAGCATTTTTGCATTTCCTCAGTTACTATGTGTGGATGTGTATTCCTCAATGCAAGGCTTTGATGACATTACCAAGCCTTGCACAGAAGAATGCAAAAGTGCATCTATACTGTATATCCTGGATGCACACTTTGGGAGTCAGAAGGCATGTGACGTGATTGCAGAAGAAAATGGAATATAAGAGTTTTTAATGTTCGGCTTAAAGCTGCTTTCTTCATTTTAGATCTGGAAAAGTAATATCAGGTAGTATGCTTAGACGCATAACCTAGGTTAATATAAGTATATTCTTTATATGTCATAGATATATATTATTTAACAAAACCTATATAATTAATTACTCAGGCCATCATTTTTGCTCTCTTTTTTACTACATTAAAAATGTATATATTCGTACACTCATTAACACGTTTTTTTTTAAACAGTTGTAGAACTGGCAATACAAGACATAAAATGTGCAGTCAAAGCCCATGTTGCAAAGTTAAACTGGTTTTACTTATCCAAAGCAGATGAACATTTAAATTTCTTTAGCATGGTGTTTAGGCTATTTAATTGACATCAAAAAAACACTGATGAAACACTGATGGTTGGAGAAGGAGAAAGTGATGGGCAGTGAACATGGATTCTGAAGACAAAGCCAGGACAAGACACTGATTTGTGCATGCTCATTTTACCTTTGGGTGGAGGTCTGCGATTCGAAAGACCCTGTAATGTGAATCTCTTTCTAGCAAGAGCTGAAGGCTCAAGGTTATGACTGGCTTTAATATCAGCTAGGAAAGAGGGAAAGGGTAGGAAATAGATTTGTAATTGTGTATGTTAGAGGGGTTGGCCAGCGAGCATCAAGCAACACTATGGTTCAAAAGCAGAAAAGAAATCCTAGACGGTAGATGTTTACATATGTTGCAATATATAAAACATAGTTGTTTTTCATTTTGCATTTTATACTGCACTACACAGAAGGGGTACAACATTTTGGCCAAATTTGTTCAATTTGATATTGTGGTCAATAGGGCCAAAATATTGTAATTTCTGACCTCACATATTGCTGTAGAGAATTTTTAAAGTGAAATCAGTTGGGCCGAGCAATCAGACAGGTCAATGAATACGAGCAGCATATCAGAGCAAATTTGCTTGTAAATATTAGTGGTACCCAGTGAATAAAGGAAGTAGGGTTAACTACTTAAAGCGCATCTCCACTGACAAAATGGAGTTTGGGGTTTTTAGTTAAATTGAAGAAGGGGAGGGGTAAAGGAGCCACGCCTCATGTATGCATGTGCCTACAGTACAAACTCTGTTGGGACTTGTGAGAAGAACAGCGGAGGAGCGCGATATGGGGTAAGTTTTGTAACTTTGTTCCTGGCTCCTGCTAGTTTAATTAAACAAACAGAGGTAAGACATAGCCCTTTTACCTTCCGTTCTTCAATTAAATTGAAGACTCAAAGCTCAATTTTGCCAGTGGAGATACCCTTTAAAATAAAAAAATTTTAAAAATCTGCATTTAAGTTCTCTTTTAATGTACTATGCACCCAACAGACTGCTTAAACATACATACAGTATTTCATTTACTTATGATAATATTTTAACAAGAAGTCCTGTGATCATATAAAAATACAACAACAGACTGGTGACTTCTAATATACTAATATTTTTAATTAATAATAGGCCGATATGGGATATGGAAAACAAAGTCAACTTTTGCTTAATGATTAAAGGACAACTTCACCCTCATAAGAACATCTTTTAGAACGAATGGCCTCTTTAAAATATGTTGATATCATACTTTGTCTTATGAATTCATTACTGTATGCCTGCTATGCTTCTGGATGCCTCATGGAAACTGAGCAATTTAGAAACCTGTACTGAGCCTGGGCATGCTCAGAACAGGCAGATAGAGTATTAACATTCAGTCATTGGCTGTGATGTCAACTGTCAAATTCATAGCTGACAGTTGCTAACTGGAAGAACCAGGAAGCAGAAACAGGGTAAACAGGGCATTGTGCAGGATTTCAAGTCAGACTTACATATTTCAGATTTCATACTATTACCATTTAGGGTTTTGGGAGGTGATTTACCTGTATGTAAGTTTTGATTTCAGGGCTAGACTTTCCCTTTAAAGGAGCATTAATTGTTTTTGAAGATCCCAATACATAAATATATTGTAGAACAATAGATATTTTGTATATTGTACCTGGCTTGCATTACTCAGCTGAGATGGTATGAGCTAAGGCGTAGCTATCAGGAGTGCAGGGGATGCGACTGCACCAGGGCCCTTGACCAAGAAGGGGCCCCATTTTGTGCTAAGGTTCCAAAACTACCAGTCTGTGTGCCAACTGTTTTACCAGTGGTCTGTGTACAAAGCATTTTTACCATTGTCTGTGTGCCAAGCATTTAACCAGTTCCTGGCTGAGTGCCAGTTTCCAAACTAGTTTATCAGTGTCTGCATGCCAAGCATTTAACCAGTCTTTGCGCCAACTATTTTACCAGTGGTTATATGCAAAGCATTTTACTAGCGTCTGTTTGTTAGTTATTTTAGAAGGTTTGAGGATCTAAGTGTAGAAATACTGTTTGAATCTGATTGAATAGTTTTGCTTGGTGTATGGGTAAAGTATGTTTGTCTGTTTTAAAATGAGCGCCTTTAAAAATAAATTTTGTTTTTTTTTATGGAAATGATTATCGGATTTGCGGTGGTATTGGGGGGCCATTCCCAAATTTTGCACCAGGGCCCACAATTCTGTAGGTATGCCACTGGGTGTGAGGACCATTTATCCAATAAGAATGTGAGCCTTTGACTGTGTGAAACAACTTATATTCGTCACTTTCTTGTGTCACTCCTTAGACCTATCACTCTCCTATGTCAGAGCTCTTTTAAGTTGTATAACACCGACACAGGCTCATATTCTTATTAGCTAATATTAGCATTCCCACATATGTATTCTGATACAGTATTTATTCAAAATGTGGTGCTGCACACATCTAATCACAGTATTTAAAACAGGGGGAGGCCATCTTTAAAAATTCTACAGAGGGGCCCAAGCCCCTGTAGTAATGCTTCTGAATGAACACGAGCACAGTTCTTTTAAACTTGTACGTGTTGTTACCTAGAAAGTGACATCACAAGTTTGTACTGGTTTCTTTAAATTTGAAAATTGCCATAAAAACCCCACTCAAACACACCTCATACATACATGCTACAAAACGCATACTGCCACATAAAAACATATTATAAAAATGTTTATAAATGCAATATTTATATTATTATTATTTCATATGCCCTTTTTTTCAGATTCTTTAGACTGATCGTGCGGTACACAGGAGACCAAACAACCAGCCATGAATTACCATCATTTTCGATCCAGATGAAGGGGCAACTGAGATCATTCGCGGCTGCCCACAAAAACACCACAGATTTTTTTTGCCCCAACCGACCAATATGCAGAAATATCAGACGGTTGTCCAGAACAATCTGCTTGTTTGTACCCGGATTAAACATCTTAATAAAGCACAAGATATTGCAGAATATTTCTGAAAATGCACCACTGGTGTGTACATAATTTAAGTCCTTTATTAAGTTTTACAAGAAAATTTGAAAATCAAGAAAATCTACTAAAATGTAGTCTTTTATTTTATAAATAATCATTTTCCCCTTTGAGTGCTTTTATATAGGTCAGGGAATTCCAAGGTGAACTAACATCCCTACCTTTATTCTTTGTTTTATCACTTTCTGTTTAGTGTGAGTTACTTGGGTTAATTATTTTCTTTTTAAGGGAGTTTCTTTTACATATATTTTGTACTTCCTTGTGAGATTTTTTTAGTTTTCTTTTAATTTTCCCTTTAAGTTTCACGATAGTTTTCTCATTTTGTTTTTTTAAAGCCTTTGCATGCGTGCTTTCAACTATCCAGTTTCTATTATTATTAAGGGACTGTCCACCCCTCTTTCCAAAAACTTATATAATGTAGATAACCCCCCAAAACCTTAACTTCGTTTTAGTCACAATTTTTAAATCAGCTCCCACACAGAGTTACTATACTTACATGCTCCTCCTCTCTCCACCGCCGCAGCTCTGCACTTCCAGGTAAGGCAGTCAGTGTCAGCCGTGACTGTGACGTCACGGCCAATCACTGACTGCCATTCCCGGAGCAGTCTCCACTGCGGCTGCTCGGGAACAAAAAAAGAACAGAGCAGCCACAGTGGAGACTGGGAGAAGAACCCGGAAGCGGCGGTGGAGCGACGAGCTTGTGAGTATAATAACTCTGTGTGGGAGCTGATTTCTAAATTTTTACTAAAACGAAGTTAAGGTTTTGGGGGGTTATCTACGTTACATCAGTTTTTGAAAAGAGGGGTGGACAGTCCCTTTAATGGTTTTTATGTGCTGTGGGTTTTTATTTGCAGCAGTTTTGTCTTCTCTGCTATAGTCTCTGTTTTATTCATTAAAAGTTACATATTGCTGCACTTTATACAGTTTTTTGTATTAGTCACTATTACCCCTGGTGTGAAATACAAGATATTCAGAAGTTACCACAACCCTTTGTGGAAGGATTTATTTACAGCTTTATCTTTATTCACTAAGCGTGCACAGATTTCCCTTCAGTTGTACTCTCTACCCTATGGAATTCACTATCAGTGTTAGCGCTGTAACATGGAGGAAACAGCATTTGCTGCTTTGGGCTAAGCAGCATCTTCTGAGATGTTAACATTATGAGGCCAATTTAGCAGACAGATAACATTAGAAAGCTTCAAAGCAAAAGTGAAAAATGAAAAGGTATAAAAACAAGCAAGAAAAAAACACATTTGGGAATAAGATCCCATAAACTAACACCATTAATTAGCACCATTTTTACGATAAGAACTTTTATTACATCTCCCTTAAAGAGTCCAATGGCACATGCAATGGTTGGCGTCCTTCATTCAGGACACAGAGGGAGAAGAACACTCCAGTGAAGGGAGGGGTTGTAAGAAGATAAGATTAGGATTGCTGTAGTGAGGGATTTTACTGAATTCACACAAGTTTATCTTATATAGAAAGCAAAAAACAACTAGACTGTTTTAGTCTACTTCTCATTTTATCTTTAACATGCAAAAATGTTCAACCATGTTGCATACATACATCCACCAGGAATTAGACTAGATTCCTTTTTATTATAAGGTATAGACGATTCGACTCCAAAACAAATGGATTTCTTGCAGGATTCAATAACTAGGATGTTAAAGAAAAACTGTTCTGTGCAAACCCCCCTCAATCACCTCTTTTTCATAAACCATTAATTTCTTCCCATTAGACAGTTCGGGAAGAGTTCTGGGCTCAGAGAGGTGGTGGAGCCAGACTGCAACTTTGAGCTGGACTTTCATGTCTATGCCAGAATATGTGCCAGGGTGAGAACCTAGCACTTTAGGGTCAAAACCCTCCTGGGTCCTAAAAGGGAAGAGAGGGCAGTTTGGAACAGTAGGAAAAATTCCCCATGCACATCCAACAGCAGGAGTGCAGACCCTTCCAACCCCTAACCCATGGGGTAAATGGTATCCAATTAAGAAACAATATATGGAAGGTCGCACACCAAAAGTATATATTGTAAACTCTTTTATTGAACCATTACACACTCAACATTTCAGAGGGTTCCACACCATTTATCAGGTGATCACCTGATGAAGGGGATGGAACCCTCTGAAACGTTGTGTGTAGGGCCATTTTATGTTGATCCAGGGCACCTGTTCTTCTCCCTAGCATCTCCCTGTCAGCTGTTACTTGCTGTAGAACTCCTTGTTCAGCTGTAATCTGTATCTAGTACAGAGCCTGGCCACACACTCTATGTAGCAACAAATGTTGCAATTTGCAAATGAACTGAAGGTGAAGGAAGGAGGGGGGTGAGCTCAGCTGATAGTACTGAGGAGAACAGTTCTAAAATGCCAGGTAAAAGCTGCTGCAGACTTTATAACAGTGGCCCCTGTGACTATCAGCCATAAGATCCCTATCCCTGTCTCTTCCTTCCACCTTCCTTCCAATTAGAAGTGAACAGTGAATTAGTGGTTGAGGAGTGAACAATTCAATGGAGGAGACATAGAAAGGATGTACATACCGTATATCATGTCAATGCTGGCAGCTGAAAGGGCTAAAGGTAATACTCTGCTGGCACTAAAAGTGTTAATAGGAAAGTCTGTTGCATTGAATGGTTCATGGTAATACTCTTCTGGCACTGAAAGTGTTAATGGAAATACTATGGGGAAGTCTGCTAGCACCGAAGGGTTAATAGCAATTCTCTGGAAAGGTGCTGGCACTGACAGTATCAATAGTAAAGTCTGCCGGCACTAAAGGGTTAATGGTAATGTTCTGCTGGCACTGAAATTATTAATGCCAATATTCTTGGAAAGAGTAAAACATCTCAGATCTCACCAAATTTCACTGTTCTGCCCTACCCGGCTGGAAACAATTTCTGGGTAGAACACTGGTGCCACATACCGCACATCCACTGAAACCTATCCTGTCCTTCCAATCAGTATTTCATTAGTGGCCAGCGTTGCTGCATTCATACAAAAGTATATATTCACGCCCGCCTCACCTGGTACAGCATGCGCCTCTTACCAACTATTAAAGCGGTTCCACTATAAAGAACAGTCACAGTAGACTGTGTAAGAAGAAGAAGGAAGAAACCCAGCTGTAGTTTGAAAGGCCAAGTTTTTTGGGGGGGGGGGGGGGGCACATAGGTGGGAGGGCGCTAAAATGGCTAGAAACGGCCCTGTGTGTGTGTGTAATGGTTCAATAAAAGAGTTGTATACTTTTGGTGTGCAACCTTCCATAAATTGTTTCCAGTTTGGAACAGTATAGAAGCAGTTAACAGGTATCCAGGCTTTATAAAAACAGTGAACCTCTCCAAACCTGCATCATGCATCAAATGTATATTTAAGAAAACTCTCCATTTAAAGACTGTTATAAATTGAATTTAAATTTCAAATAAAAACCCATAGTTATAACATAAAGGCACTAGGAGCATCAAATGATGGTAAATGCAGGTAAATGTAGAAGCATTTCCCCAGTGATAGAAACGTATGAAACATGCAAACATTGTTACGGGTATTTTTTTCTTTGTCGCTCCCCTTTGTCCCCGTTAGGCAATCTACCAAGCTGATAGCGGCTCTCCATACATTGCGAATTGGTTTACCCATTCTGCACCTTTAATGCAAGCTATATCGCGGTTAAAATACGGTATCGACTTGTTACATTGGTTGCAAAATCCTCTGTTTTCAACCACCATTACTACAGTCATAAAGGTCACCTTAGCTCTGCTCCTATTCTAGTCTTAGTCACTTGTACCCAGTGTAAGTACCCAATGCACTAGGTCTTCACCCCTGGGTTTAGCCAGTTTAATCCAAATGTAGCTGTCAAACTTTGCTTAGTGCGGCCACCTTGCTCCACTTCCTGTTCAGTCTCGTGGCCTATCCAATAGGAAGGAGTGCTGTGGGAGAAGCGTGTCTTCCTATTCGTGGTCTGGCCCTGGGGAGAAGCTTTGTTTGGATTAAATAGGCTAGAGACAGGGGTGAGGACCTAGTATAATAGCTGATAACAACTCTCCATACATCCCTCACAGCATAAGACTTCTAAAAACTACAGCAAAATGCATAGACAAAGTGCCCACCTGGCCTTACCCTTAAGGACAAAATAATAAACTGTGCATTACTTCATAGCTTACCTTTCTTTATCTTGCCAGTTGGACTAGAAGTCCTGTTCTTTTCATTAGAAGATAAGCGATTTGATGATTCAGCTTTGTTGTGACTGTTCTGTGATGTTTTGTTGGATCTTATAAAGGCAATATTATACATTAAAATTGTGATTTGTCATGGATTTAGCCTGTTTATTATTTATAAAGAACCTGAGAACTGTACATAGGAGTAAAACAACTGATATAATAATCAAAAGTCAAAAAAAGAAGTCAGACTTTGTTCAGAATAAATATAGAAACAGTAAAATGAGTGAGGGTAGAGGATAAGAGTGTGTGAGAGGTCTATCTTTTTTAATGTTGGACTAAATATATATATATAAAAATAATAAAGAGAGATAAAGGACCTTAAAGGCAACTGTGGTCTCCAAACAAGTTAGGGTTAAATGAAAGCCTGAAGTATTTTCTTTATAATGAGCCGACAATCACATATCTGGCTTCAGCCTGTAAAAAATGATATCAAGGTGAATGTTCAAACTTCCTGCTTCCAGTAGGTTGGGTAAACAAGAAAAGAGAGGATCAATGCACATACCTGGGCCCCATATATCTATGCTATCTATGCTAGTGCGAACAGTAAAAACATGGGGGGTTTTAGTTACAATTTCATGCATAAAAGTGAAAAGCCTTCCAAACATGTCAAGGTAACCCCAGTATGGAAGGTCCTAACTAACTAAAAAAAAAACATGTCTTTACTGTTTGCAGTAGCATAGATATTATGATATATGGGGCCCAGGAATGTGCATCTTTTTTCTTGTTTGTTCAAATGTTTTGGTCAGATCAGTAGCACTTCTACTACTGTTAGACAGTAGTAGAAGTGCTACTGTAGTATTTGTTATACAGTAATTTTGCCACAGGAGTGCTTCCACAGCCCCCCTTTTGTGTATATATTGTAGCAGAGCTTCTCTGCAGGAAGATTGACCAAGCTTCCATGTGGTTGTAGCACCCCTAACATGTCCCTTTAATTGGAGGTCTTATGCCTTGAATACTAAGCATTGGATGTGAGGCCTCTTCTTCCTTGTTAAAAGCCAGTAGGCGGGGGGGAAGTGATAGCCTTTAATACTAATCCAATGCAAGGTCAGGGAGACAACCTTCCCAAGAAAATGCAACCAAGCAGGGAGTGTCAGCCCAGATAAATGACCCAAGGTAAATTGTTAGGACCTTCCATACTGGGGTTACCTTGACGTGGTTGGAAGGCTTTTCACTTATGCATAAAATTGTAACTAAAAACCCCCATGTTTTTACTGTTTGCACTAGCATAGATATTATGATATATGGAGCCCAGGAATGTGCATTGATCATCTCTTTTCTTGTTTGTTCTAATGTTTTGGTGAGATCAGTAGCACTTTCACTATTTGTTATAAAGTAATTTTGCCACAGGAGTGCTCCCACAGCCCCCCTTTTGTGTCCAGTAGGTTGAGTGACATCAGCTGACCTCTGCTAGCCCCTTTACCCCAGGGGAGAAGCATGCGTTGTCTAGATGCGCAAAGTTAACGAGAATATACAATTTTGCGATAGTGGCTCTCGGTACATAGCCCTACTAATGCTGGGGAAATCAGAAAGTACCTGGGGGGAAAATTGACAGATGAGAAGGTGAGCCTATTAATGAAGATAGGCTGGTCACATGACTACAAGCTGGTCACATGGCTAAAAACAGGAAGAGTTCAAGCAGGAAGATGGAAGACTTTTTATATAATCCTTACTAGTTTGGAAGAATTGGAGACCACAGTTACCCTTTACAGTAAAAATAAAATCTGGGATCCTCGAACAAAAGTTTTAGTTTGTCAGCAAGATACTGGCAGGGGTCTCAAACAATGTGAACTAACAGGGAGATTCAATAAAAGTTCTTATCGTTTATAATGGTGCTAATTTTGCCCCAACCAATCAGAACTTATTTAACATTTGAAAGCTAAGATCTGATTGGTTGGGGCAAAATTAGCACCATTTTAAACGATAAGAACTTTTATTGAATAACCTGTTAATCTTTAAAGAAGAAGAATGAAGAAGGGTGATGCCATAGAGATCCACATTACACAAAAATAACATTTGTGTAGATGTACATGATTTTAGAGTTGTTTAAATTTTGATGACTGGAAATTTGTAAGCCTTTAAGTTGTAGAAAGATGCAAATAGACTTTCGGAGTCATAAAGGACCCTGGCAAAGAAGGAAGAGAAGCAGCAATAATAATTGGATAGTTTAATAACTGATGTTTAATAATTATTTCACTACTAGTAATTTCCATTCACAGATACACTGAGTTGGTAATATCTTTTCTATTTGCTACAAAGCAAAAAGAATGGTAGTTGATAACATATTGCTATAGGAAACTGTTGTTTAACAGAGAACTATATTGTATATAATTTTTTTTTTTAATTTTATAAAAGTGGTTAAAATGAGTTGGGACGGGGGGTAGGATTGATAATTCCTACCTCCCAATATTGTTTCTGCGAGGAGCGCCAGCAAGAAGAAAAACAATTTGTGCACTAACTGTTTTACATTTTCCAGCTTCCTCCTGGCTTCAGCACTATTTATAATACATTTAAGTCAAGGACAGTAACCTGGCAGAAAAAAAAGAAGTGCACCAAGTGTTTTTCTTCATGCCGGCGCTACTCAGAAACAATAATGGAAGGTAGGAATTTTTAATCCCACCTCCCTGCCCCAGGTATTTTTATTTTTAAAAAGTTAAAGGTTTACAGTATAGTTGTCATTTAATATTGGCTTTCAATACTACTCAATGAAATGGAATGAAAGTAAAACTAGTAAAAGTGGAACTTCTCAAAAACTGCAATACCTGAAAAGTAATTGCTATCTCCATTTTTAAGTAACTGCAGAGCACACATCTGCTGAAATTGTGCTCTGGCACATCCTCTGTATACTTCTGTTGTATACAACATGTAAGGATGGGCACGCATGGCAGAATTTTTCCTCCCAACCGACCATTAACCACAAGCGAGTGGTCACCAACAGTTTGCCGTAAAAATCACCAAAGCTGATTTAGCAGTCCATAACAGACCACACAATCAACCGTGATTTACCGACACATCCGATCACCTGATCCGAGCGAATGGTCGACAGGCATCAGTGTGACGGCAGAAACATTGGTGTTCTTTCTGCTTGACCTACCGATATATAAAAATAATTGTTGGTTTGGCTGAAAAATCGCCTAGTGTGTACCCAACCTAAGTTCACAAATGCAATGGGAGGTAGGAATATTCACTCCATTTTTCTAGAGATATATTCATTGCAGGCAATTTTTTTATTTTAAAAAAGAGTAAAGATTTTCTGCACAGAATTACATTTTTCTGCTCCCAATTATTTATGCTCAACTGATGAATAGACAAACCTCATACACATATACAAAGCAGTGATATCGTATTTGCCAGTGTAACCTAATCTTCTATTCTTTCCATTTAATAACCTTAAGCACCTTTCTCTTGAAATGGCTCTAGACTTTGCATTTGTCTTTTTCTTTTAAGAATTTGTAGAATTAGGATTTCTAAGTGTCCCTGAAAACATCCTGTTCTCTAACTGAAACACTTTAAAAGCATGTCTTAATATCTATGCCACGTAGCTTTTTAAATGACAGAAAATCTGGAACTCACACCCATTTGATTATGTCCAGACTGGGGCTTAACTTGATTAACTACATTCAGTGAAGCTGAAATGCAATGTTTCCTCAATTTAGCCCTTTGTAAAACTAATGTGTGCAAAACAATAAATCATTTGTTTAAATTAATGATTGCTTTGTTACCTGGCATTGAATGAGGTGTTCATTGGTGCGTGATACACACTTTCTGTAATCCTCTGGTGTAACTGTCTAGCTTCTAGAAAAGAAAAATTCACCATCAACTACAAACAAATTTGCCTTTAATAACACAATATAAATTAAATACTTCCCCCCCCTACTTTTAACCCTAAGGCTAGACAAGAGCATTGCACACGATTTTAGGCATTTTAAACCCTCATCCTGGGGAGATCAAAAGGGAGGTGGGTAATTTTACAGATTAGTTTATTTTAGTCTTGCTCTGTTCTAAAAGCTAAATATACATTTGACAGATTCCAAACATTCCAAACCCATCACCATTCTGGAAATATATTCTACCTAGGCTACCTGACATAAGACTTGGTTTTTGGGCCTAGGCACTCTCTTTTGTGGCTATTAGCCAATGTTTCCTAAGGTGCTCCCTTGCTAGGTCCTCTACCAATGACCCTTCGCTCAGGATATACCTGATTAAATGGACAAGGTTATCCCTGAAACGTTGTATCTTGAAGTGATTTAATAAATATTCACTTACACTTTAAGTGTGCCCCTTTCATCCATTTTGCTTGTACCTGACATAAGAGTCACCTTACAGAGTGATGCCCAAGAGCCCCTATTGCTTTCCACTCCCAGCAGCAGGTATAACTTTAATGAATTCTGTTTTCTACGTCACTTTCTACATCACCGCATTTCGGTCCGTGTAGAGCTGTTCTCAAGACGAGGTCTTGAGCGAGTGCCGCTCCCACGCCTCCATTATATATATATATATATATATATATATATATATATATATATATATATACACACATTTATTGGTCTACGCACTCCAGCTTCCATTTCATGAAGACCCCAGTGCTGCTACAATGTAGATACATAACTTTGTAGAGTGAAGTATAGCGCACTCATCAGATTTCTTCAACTATTTATTATAATAACAACGCAATCGGCATGTTTTGGCTAGATATAACCGTCCTAAAGATATGATGTCATCATTCCTGGACACACTTTCAACAGGTAAGTGAGAACCTCCTCATTCCCAAGACACACCCCCTAGGTTACCATGTTAACCCTTAATAACAATTTTTAAGTGCTCAGTGCTTCTCATAAATAAATAAATATATACTTACATTTCACAACCCCCCAAATGTGATTAATATTAATTTTCTAAAAATATTAATATATTGCTTTAAAACAAAACATTTTTGATGTCAAATACAGTCACCTTTCTTATGGTTTCAAGCTAGTTTTTATCCGTACTGTTCTTAAAGTAATTTAATTCTGGTAGCTTTTACATATTGCTACATTATAGCTATACCAAGTGCAACCCAATAGTATCCAATCTATTTATATTGATACAAAATATGGGTATATAACAATAATCATATGGTTATATAACAATATACAATTCCTATATTTTCCCATATTTCTAACACTAGAGGAACAATATCACAAAAAATATCCAAATTTCCCAATAACTGTTGTTCAATATTAGAGTTTCAGAGTTATAATAACAGTCTTCTATAAAAAACAGGAGAGGACTAATTGTTCGTTCAAGCCCCTTGGTGATAATGTATAAAGGGTTTTTATCCACCAGGCCTCCCTACAGAGTAACTTCTTGGCTGGTTCCTGTGGATTCATTATACCTGGCTCAATGGCCATCCACCTTAATGTGGCCAAAGTATGGCTGGCCTCTGTTAAGGGGAACTGTGGTCCAAAAATGACTTTAGGGAAATTGAGGTAAATTGATAGGAATTACTCTCCTGAAATTTTTTGCAATTTATTGTCATTGTTTATTTTGCATTGTTTTGAAGATATTTACATTTTTGTGTGTGATATGGCAGCAGCATCACCAAGTCCCCTGCACTTCCTGTTTCCTGCTCTGAAACCATGTCAGTGGATGACAGTCAATCTGCCCTGTGTCTCCTCCTCCCCTTGCAGCCCCCTTCCTCCTCTTGCAAGCCCCCCTGGCCCCTCCCACTTATGGACCCTATGGCCCCTTCATTTGCAGGCCCCCCTTGGCCCCTTCCCTTACAACCCCATGTGGCCCCGCCTACTCACGGGTGCCGTGGCCTCGCCCACTTGTGGGTGTCTTAGCTTGTGGGCCACTCAGACCACCCCTCCCCCATCTATAAAAAAACTGTGTGAAAACTTTGCCTGAAAAGGTTGTTTTCACATAGTGAGAGAGAAGGGCTGTCGATTCCTTTACCTTCTCTGCAGCTGCAGGTCCTTCACACAGCAAGGAGGGGGAGGGACTTCCTGTCTCCCTCCCAAACTGAGGGAGTCTGAGGCTGTGCTCACCGGCAGCAAGGTGGAGGAGCAGGAAGAGGAATGTCAAATGTCAGCCTCCCACCCATTAACTTTCTGATCAGAAATGTCTTAATATCTTGGGCTGTGGCTGTGGTTGATGGCTCGTTTTAAAGGTAGGAAACTGGCCTTTCATGTAAACTCTTTTTGGAGACCACAGTTCCCCTTTAAAATGTGGGGCCACTGATAATTCCCCAAATAAATTTCACAGGGGGGCCGCATGAGAAACTTGGATTGTAGTGAACGGCCGGACCAATAGGTTCAGCTCAATTCTCATTATAGAGATTGCAAAACTAAATTTTATAAAAAGATTTAATTAATATACTTGGTTCATTGGGTGTTTGTTTATTATTAGTTGCAATTTACAATAGAAGGTGAGTATTATTTTACATCCATTCCATCAATTAATTTTTCTTATAAAAATATATCAATTATCCAGCCTAAGACAATCAATTAATATTAAGTTTGGTTTGGGTACAGGTTTAGTACTGAGTGGCCAGTCAGGGGCAGCCAAGGGGCCCCCAGGCCTGCTTTAAACCATCTGTTTCAGTTGAATAGGAATCACCATTAATAGATCAATAGCAGTTCCTTGAGAAACAAGGGGATAAAGTAAGATTTAGTATGGAAATTACATATGGGTCGGTTATAAACCACAAGATTACATATCGATGGTACCACAGTTATGTTGTACAGTATTCAGTTGGCTAAACAGCCTACTTCCTTCTGCAATGCCTCTATGTCTGCATCCAAATTCATATTCCTAAAAAAGATAAAGCCTTTCACTAAAAGTAATCTATTATTGTAATTAGTATTTTAAACATTGATACTTCTGTTGTTTTTTTTTTTTTATTTGTTTAGTTTTTTAATAAACCATTCTGTAAATACTAGTCTAAATTAAAGGAACACTAAACTGTAAAATATTTTTTAAATAAGATGCCCATTTTTTCTAGAATTATACAGGGTGCAGGAGCTGCCATTTTTACCTCTTTTGCGATTTATTTGCAAAAATCCACCCCAATCCTAAGCTTTAAATTTTTTTAACATTATAACAGTCCTTTAATCTCTGAGCATTTAACTTTTTAGGTCATTGCTTAATTTTAATTAGGTTTTGGCCCTTAGCCCCCCAAAAATGTGTAATTTCCAGAAAATAAAAAGCGTTGTATGGTATTTGCAAGCTTTGTACCTCTGCACGCTTCTAGTTGTCCTGTAAGTACTTTTCTGATTTCAGAAACCCAAAGGTTTTTTAGCTCAACAGTAGTGGCCTGAAAAAGAAACAGTCAATAAAGTGGGTTATCGAGTCATATACCAATGCTGGTACTAGTTTTTAAGAGAAAAATACACATCTAATAATACGGGGGGAAAAACCCTCAAATTAAATATGTTTTACCTGAATAATGTAAACTTCTTCTCTACCATTGCACCATACTTCAAACTTCTTGTTATCTCCTTTTACATTCTCAGTGATACCGACAGAACTCATCTATTAATAGAATTCAAATGGTTACTCTCACATGGCCTATACTTAAGAAAAGGCTAGGGAATATATAGTTTGATCCTAATAGGATCTAAAACAATCGCAAAAAGGTAAAATTAGGATTATTTTATTCTGCTCACTTGTAATACTGATCAGGCCATTGCCTATGGTCTCTCCCGTATAATGCTTTGTGACTGACATAATTCTTATAATGCCGGTTTCAAAATAATTTGGCCAGGTGGTTTTTCTAAACATCGTGGGATTTTTCCAGATAAGTCCCATTAAATGTATCGCCAGAATTGGGAGTACTAATAGACAGCAGAACTAGTTGGAGCAAACAATATCAGGCTGCAACAACTAGAATAAGTAAGATTGGGATGCGTATAATAAGGAGTATTAATTCAAAGGTGAAACATTTTTCTTCTACTTTTTTAAATCACTGGTAAGGTAAAGTATATACAGTTACATGGATCTATGCTTGTGAATGTCATGGTATATCTATTGTATTCAGTTAGATCAACTGGACTTAAAGTTCAGTTCTTGAAGACGTTTCGCTAGTCATCCGACTGGCTTTCTCAATTCAGAATGACTTGTAAAAGAATCTGTTGGCAATTATGTACCCCGGAAAGTCCCAATTAGCATATAAGAGACAGGTGTTAGGGGCCTTCTGATGCAAGGTGTGATTGCATTGTGTTATTGAAACTGCCCAGGATTAGGTATCACAGAAAGAAATGGATGAGAAACTTGTCTAACAGAACCCTGACCCAGCCAGAAGTCCCCGCTAATGGCTAGAAGCCTCAATCCATAATAATAAGGTACCACAGAGTGAGGCAGAACAACTTCGCCTTTAGGTATCTGCAACCTTAGCCAGTGCTAAACCTCCTTTATATAACCTAACCACACAGGAAAGAAGAGCCTAAACATCCCTCAAGAAAGATCCCAGTATCACCATTCTGCCTGCAGACAAGGGAAGATACACAGTGGTACTCAACACCTTTAACTACCATGATAAGGTGACCACGCTCCAGGCCGATAACTACCCATATGATGCTTTAACAAGGGATCCCACCAGCCGCTACAAGAAAACGGTTATAGACTTATTACAACAGCTTCAAATGGATAAAGCCATTGGTCGAGCAATGTATCTCTACCCTGGTGAGGCACATCCATGTATAAATGGCCTCCCAAAGATACACAAGGAAGGGGCACCACTAAGACCTATAGTCAGCATCATCAACTCTGTAAAATACAAGGTGGCAAAACACCTAGCCAACATCTTAGAGCTATTGGTTGGAAGTTCTAAGCATCACATTCAGAACTCCCAGGATTT
Source organism: Hymenochirus boettgeri (assembly GCA_019447015.1). Classification (NCBI taxonomy): domain Eukaryota; kingdom Metazoa; phylum Chordata; class Amphibia; order Anura; family Pipidae; genus Hymenochirus; species Hymenochirus boettgeri. The sequence continues at coordinate 20,349 of JAACNH010003389.1, forward strand.
CACAATCAAGATTTAGTATTAGGCGCAGAGGAAACTATGTTATAGTATGATGTGACATCCCTATTCACCTGTATACCCACCATGGAGGTTGTTGAAATGGTGAGAAAACGGGTAGGCCAAGAAAGCACCCTTACAAGCAGAAAAGATCTTAATATAGAACAGGTGTGTTCCCTACTGGACTTGTGCCTGAATACCACCTATTTCAAATATAGGGATAAGTTCTACAAGCAAAAACATGAATGTGCTATGGGATCTCCAGTTTCACCCATTGTGGCAAACCTTTACATGGATTAGGTTGAAACACAGCCTCTTAATACCTTTAAGGACATTGCACCCAGCCACTGGTTTAGATACGTGGATGACAACTGGGTTAACATCCACCAGAAGGAAGTACAAGCCTTCAAAGAACACACTGATGCTGTAGACCAAAACATCAAATTTACAAGGGAAGAGGTACAAAACAACACACTGGCTTTCTTGGACTGCTTGGTAGAAGTCAGGGAGAATGGAAAACTGGAAGTAGAGATTTACAAAAAACAAACCCACACAGACCAGTATTTGATGTTTGACTCTCACCACCCATTAGATCAGAAGCTGGGGGTCATCAGAACCCTGCAACACAGAGCAGAGAACATCCCCACTAGAACAGAGGCGAAGAAATTAAACATTTCACAGGAGCCCTTAAAACATGTGGATATCCAGACTGGGCCTTTGTCAAAAGGGGTATAAGGAAAGAAAAGAACACAAATACCAACAGTGAAGGGGGAAAGAAAGACAGGAGAAAGAGGCCATCATGTGTGAGTTGATAACTTCTAGCCATTGATCGCCATCTATGTCGCCCAAGCAGTCGGTCCATTTGGATTGTAAATGAAGCGAGTTTGTGTTCGATTTGGCTTGTATCAGGCAGTTGTACAGTTTAGAAATTATCCCACGTGGGCCCTGGGTGCACACAATTCCAATCATGGAGTGTTTAGTAATAAGGGATGTAGATTGTCCGGATCTTAGTGTGTGGCATAATTGCAGGTAATGTATCTGTAATACATTGTGCTAGGAATATGGTGAGAGTTTTGTAGCTCTGCAAAGGGGGTCATGGTTCCATTTTGTATCAGTGGGCCAAGGGTAGTAATACCATAATCTTCCCAATTTGTTACCCCAACATTTACATCAATGAAGATATAGGCACAAAAAGTCCTTATTCCGACCCCTAAACCAAGGTCACACCTCCAAACCATGCCATTTTACACAAAAAAAATAGCCATGACATTTACCTTGACAGATTGCTTAAAGCTATAGGATGGAGACTTTTCATGCCCCTCAATGTTGTCTTCTCTCTTCTTGCAGAAAAGCAGTGTTTTAGCGTATAAGAAGAGGTGTCTCTGCATGGGTTTAAATCTTGCCAAGTCTTTCACCTTGTTGTGCACTTTCTTGTGATCAGTCCACACATTAAAGGAGCCCTGCATGAGTAGTTTACCAAGATCATTCAGATCACCCTAAACAAAATATAGATAAATGATTAATATACAAATGATAAAAATTACAGAGCAGATTTATAGAAGTTTCTAACCACTCACCATTGTATATTTTGACTACAACACGTGATGCACTGAGAGTGGCGATGCTCCTGTGTGGACTTAAAATCATTGCATTTAGCACAAATGGCTGCATGAATAACGCAGAAGTTCTATATTTGCATAGCTTCATGCCATTGCAGGACTTTTTAACACCCACTATTAACTGGCATTTAAGTCCCGCAATGGTTAAAGTCAGGGACGTTTCTAGGCATAGAACACCTAGATAAAGAACTAGGGCTCCCATTATTGAATGGGGCACCCAGTGTTCTCCCTAGCATCTCCCTGTCAGCTTTTTACTTGCTGTGTTAGAACTGCTTTACTTGTTCAGTTGTTTTAATTTGCATCATTGTATTCAGTAGAGAGCCTGAACTCAGCTCACTCTACTTGGAAACAATGTTACAAATGAACTGAAGGTGAAGGAAGGAGGGGGGAGGATGCCCAGCTAATAGTACTGATGAAAGCAGTTCTAAAATGGCAAGTAAAAGCTGTTGCAGACTTTTTAACAGCAGCCATGAGCCACTGTGACTAGCAGCCATGAGATCCCTATCCCTGCCTCTTTCTTCCTCCAATTACAACTTAGAGTAGGTGTGGAGTGAACAATTCAATGGAAGAGACATGGAAAGCAGGTACATACTGTATTGGCAGCTGAAAGTGTTAAAGGTAATACTCTGCTGGTACTGAAAATATTAATAGCAATACTCTAGAAAAAAGTTGGCAATGAAGGGTTAAAGTTAATACTCTGGAAAAGTGATGCCACTGAAAGTATTAATAGGAAAGTCTGCTAGCACTGTTAAAGGAACACTAAACCCCCAAAAATAACTCTGTGCCATTCGTTTCTATTATTCACAGGGAGGTGAGAACGCTTATTCTCCTTCACTGACAGCCGCTCTGTCCCGACCGCGCGCCCTACCTTAGGCGCATGTGCGCCAATACAAAAGATAGGGCGCACAATCGGGAGAGAACAGCTGTTCAGTGAAGGAGCGGCTGCGAGTGGATCGGCGGGTAAGGCAAGTTCCAGGTCCTCCGAGCGTCCTATTATTCACAGGGCGGTGAGAATAAGCGTTCTCACCTCCCTGTGAATAATAGAAACGAATGGCACAGAATTATTTTTGGGAGTTTAGGGGAGTTTACAGTCCCTTTAATGGCAATGGTTAATGACATTGGTTATACTCTGGGTAAGTCTGCTGGCACTGAAAGGATAAATGCAAATATTCTAGGAAAGTCTACTGACACTGAAAGAGTTAAATATCTCAGATCTCACCAAATTTCCGTGTTCCGCCCCACCCGACTGGAAAAAATTTGTAGCACCACATACCATGCATCCACGGATATCCTTACAATTGGTATTTCATTGGATACATATGTATACATGCCCACCCCACCTGATACAGCTTGCATCTCTTACCAACTACTAACTACTAACTTACCAACTATAAAGAAACAGCCACAGCAGCAGTGACAGTCTGTCAGAAGGCATTGAGTGGGGGAACGCAGCTGCAACAGTTTGGCTGGCCAATGTATGGCGGGGTGGAGATTAGTGCTAAGATAGCTAGAATCGGCCCTGGTTAAAGGGCATGTCCACCCTTAAAACAAAAAGCTGGTCAATAGTCAGTTACTTGCCCCCCACCCCAAATGATACATTTTGAACTTTATTACCTGCATTACTAACACTGAAAACATCATAGTGATGATCGCAGTATTATGTTTATGTGTTAGATCAAAGAAACCATACAGTTTTTTTAAATATTTGGAAATGTTGGTATTTTGTTTATTGTTTCCTGAATAGTGGAAACCAGTTCCTAGTGCTAAGAATAGCATTGTGCTTCATTTTAGCTGTTAATATGTGCCATATGTTTTTCTGTCTACAAAGGGGGTTTATGATTTTTGTACTCAGCAGACACTTTGTCTAACATTTCTCTACATATGCTGCAACCACCCTCTAAATGGTAAACAGGCAAATCTCTTGTGAATGTGCTTATGAATAAACAGCAGTTTTTATCCTTCAGTCTTTAAATCTCTTCTTTTAAATTACATTGGTCTGTGTGGAATTAAGATGTGCCTTTCTGTGAACCGCCCTGTTAAATAAAAAAGCAGTGGCAATAAACTGCTTGCATTTTTCACAGCTACAGCTCTGTGGTTTCATATGTATCCAGCATTATTACTAATTAAACGGCATGCCCACCCTAAAACTGAAATTTAGCCAACTACTGGCCCCACTGTGTAGTATTAAAAAATCCTTACCCCTCAGCTCCTTATAATTCTCCTGCAGTCCATAGTCAAAGTTCCAAAAACTGAAGAAAAGGAGCTGTCAGTGAGACATCCTGGGCACTGCTGCTTCCTTGTCCTCTGATCCTCTGAGAGGTTTCTTGCATGCCCCCCCCCCCCTTTCCTCCAGATCCATCTTTGCTGCATGCTGCCCTACCTATGAAATGTTTTTCTGTAGTGTAGGGCACCCTAGACAACCCCCAACCGCCATGTTTGTTCTGTTAAAAAAGAAGTAGAAATGTACTTACATTGCTTTGTTCCCCTGGTGCTCTGTATTGCTGTCAGCCAATCACAGGCGCAAATGCCGGTCCAACCCCTTGCATTGCTGGCAGGTGTGTCTGTGCCAGTCCGGCCCCCTGCATTGCCGGCAGCTGTATCTCTGATTGGCTGCCTCTCAGCCAATCACAGGCACGCCTTCCGGTCTGGCCCCCTCATTGCAACTTCCAACAAGCAGAGTGCCAGGAATAGAGCGCTGAAGGAATGAAGCAATGTACGCACATTTCTGCTGTTTTTAAAAAAACGAACATGGCTGTTTGGTAGGTGGAGTTAGGGGCCTAGGGGGTGGGCGGAGGTGGGGTTAGGGGCATTCCAGGCATGGCAGGCAAAAAGGGGGAAAGGCGAGGGAGGAGAAGAGAGCGACCTTTAGGACGCAGAGTTATCGTTCTTCCTGTGTCCTGTGTTTTTAACCATTACGATGCTTTTAAAATTATATGCAATAAAGTTGAAGATTTAAAATATCTGGACCCTAGTAGCCTACCTGGATTTACTTTTTGCATAAATATAACTGCCATTTTATTTAATGAACTCCACCTGCAACCCACCCCCACCTTTTGTCCATGGCACCCATAGCTAATAATCAAAAAAGTCGGTTTCATGGTCATAAATACAAAAACATACCCCCCAACCCCCACAGACACGGGTATACACATCTGCTGATGCATTTGTATACAAACTTTACCTTCCATTTCCATGGTAACCATGCACCCAATAATAAAGATATATGTATTAAATTAGAATAAATTATAAAATGTAAATGCCCTCTTTTATTCCCATAGCAAGATTATTGATTTTATATGCTGCACTATACAGATACACAGATTTTGTTAAGCTTTACCTTTCAAACCATATTCGAAATTTATACTTAAACTTTCCCTATCTAGTTTATGTATACATTTTTTTTTAGGTAATTGGATTAGGTAAATGACTGTGTCCCAAGTAAACAATTTCAACTTTTTTGTATGTATTAGACTCCAGGATTGGCTAGAGACCTCAAGTGGGCATTGAACTACTGTAAGAATCTCCTTCTGAAGCTGAGTAATAGGCATTCAGTCTGTGACTAAGCTAAATAAGAATATAATTTGGGAAATAAGGCAAATAAGTCCCATATAATAAGCTAAAATATTCCATCAACCACAGCAAAAACAAAGGTGCGACACAGACTACTGCTTTTTCAGTATATACACAAAATGCAATATTTTAGTTGTATCAGACTTGTTTTTGAGACAACCGATAATTTTAACATTTAAAGCTAATCAGAGAAAAAGAAAGATCAGACATGATAATAAATTATAATTATTTAAAATTCCTAGTATAAAAAATGTGATATCTGTAATTTAATTCAAATGCTTTCTATTATCCTTATCCTAATCAGTCAGGGAAAAAGATATACAGTAAGACAGATGCAAATATATTAAAATTGGGAAATCCACTAGGATTTAAAAACAATAGACATCTAATGATTGACTTCCCAGCATTATTTTTAAAAGACTATAACATTTAAAAACCAAGCTCACTTTTACTAGCTCATTTTTAGCATCCACCTGTCATGTTTGTTGGCTGTTGGTTCAAAATCTCTACATTAAAATGGGCTAGAGTACAAACTACTACAAACTTTTTGTACTATCTTTACATATTGCTTTTTTTTAATTGTCAAATCAATAGTGCTGCAACTCATTTCAGTTGCCTCAATTATTATGTAGCAAATTTAAAGGGGAACTCAATCCATGTTTTTCAACCATTAATCTAAAAGCAAACCTCTACAGAACACCCATACTACAATAAGCTGTATTTGCGTTGAAGTAACAACTGTATTCTGTAACAAAGAAGGCTACCATGTTATTACAGTACATTTCCCAGTCCATTTACTCCATCAGCCTTCTAGCTCAACAGCCCCCGGCTCCTCTCCCAAAGATTTAATGATACTGGACAGCGGACAGCTCTTTCATTCAACAGACACTGGACAGCCCTGCACTCCTAGCCTGATGCTTTCATATTTTGCCTTCATAAAGCCTTCTTAGTTATTCTACATATTCTCTCCCATTTTCAAAAATCAGTTGATTTCATATCCTTTGCTGTTCCCTGCTGTTGACATTAGTGAGCTGACATTTCAGGTTCTAATGGTCCTTCTTCTTCCCAGAATGCACCACATCCTTGGAATGTTCCTAACAGTAATTTCTACTGATTGGCTGTTGGATGGGTCAAAGATGCTCAGATCAACCCAGGTGCTGGGTCAAGGGCAAGACTATAACAGTCTCTACTAGGGGTCCTGCAAACAGGAAGTCAGTACTTCGGTTGCATTTATTTATACACAGACAAAATGCTGAATTGGCAGATAAAGGTCATTGGGATGGAAAAATACTACTCTTTTTTCTGAAAAGTATATGTATTTGCACCGAACTTCCCCTTTTAAAAGGGAGCACTATGCAAATGACAATTTCTTTTATTTATTTTTATTTTTTTGCCAAGAGAGGCAAAGATAGAACATAGCTTTTGTGAATTTTTACATGGTGTACAAATATCCTAATATGGCTCATAGTTGTCTCAAAGGACCAAAAAAAATATGAGGAAGACATTAAAGAAGAAAATATAGCAAACTGGATAGAAAATGTTTGCACAAAAAAAATAGCGCTTACAGAAAGGCTATTTATGTAAATGTACAGTGTTTTAATCTACTGATATTAAAATTGATTCAAGTAAAACTTACCTCATATCCTGTTATAGCGATTTGGTGCATTGAGTCATTCACGGATTTGATTATATCTAATACTGTGGCAAGTGCTTCATCTAATTCTACTGTCCCTTCAGAATTCTTACAACATTTCAACATTTCCTGTTCAATAATAATGGAAAAAGGCACATTCAAATAAAAAAATGTTACTATAATTGTATAAACATGTTCAAAACAATAGATTAATGTGTCTATTTCTCTCAGGCACATTCTACTAGTAAAAACTTTTGGTTTAGCTACAAAAAATATATACCTCAAGAAAGCATATACAGCATAAAGACACTGTTCAAAATGGGCCTTGTTCTCTAAATAGAAACTGCTTATGGTTTACGTTTTCTGAAGGTACAATGATTGCTGATTGCTGATCACTGATGGGTGTCTAAACTCATTTTTAAAGGCATACGAATGTCATCAGTTATTAAATGGGGGCTCAATAAAACAGAACCACAAATCATTGCACCTAATACTGGTATTTGTAGCATATTCCTGGTATTGGTATTTCTTACCAAAGCTACCAGAATGATATAAAGCCAGAATAGGTCTAAATGTTCTGTACTGTTCACTTGGTAAACTGCAGAATTTTATTTCAAATTCACATCAACTTTAAATAGATGTTTAAAGGGTGTCTCCAGTGGTTTAAACCACTTTCTGCTCTTCACTTGAAGAATGGGGGGGGGGGGTAAAAGAGCTTACCTAACATCCAGGAACCAGGAATGAAGTTAAGCAACTTACCCGGTCTCTTGCTCCTACCTCGCGTCCTCTTTACAGATCTCGATGGATTCTGTATTCCATGCACATCGCATATGCACAATAAAGTACTACGTCCGTCAGGATCTATCAGAGGACGTGGTGAGGGAATAAGAGACCTGGTTGCTTAACTTCATTCCCAGCTCCTGAACGTTTTATTGAAGAACGGGAGGTACAACACAGCTCCTTTACCTCCCGTTCCTTAAGAAAAGTGCATTATACCCCCGTTAGGGTATAATGCAAAGGTAGATTCACATGATATACACATCACCGGTGGTAGGAGTGAAATTTACAGCTCATTGTCCCACTTCAATACCTTCAAAAGCAGCTGATACTTTGTTATCCTCTGGACAGGTTTAAGAAGATAAGCATCCAGTGATAGTTTGTGGTCAAGTCTGCGTTGACATTCCTTGACATTTGAAAAAAAAAAGGTTTTGTTATACATAAAAATCTGACTATATTTTGATGATCAGACTATTGATTCTTTTACATCCCATACTTTATATGTAGTTAAAAGGCATTCCCACCATTAAAACAAAAAACTGTTAAATTGTCAGTTACATGCCCCAATCCCAAATGAATTATTTTGCACTATATTGCCTGCATTACTAACCAGATATTTAACAATAATTATTGTCCCCATTTTGACAAAGTAAACTGGCCCCTCCCTCCATGCAGTCAATCAAGGCTGTGACAACTCACATCACAATCAATAATGGACTGCTGTTTCACCTGCTGCCTCCACTGCACATGCTCAAACTCATAACAAGATCATTGAGCAGAGGGGGGAGGCCGGTACCTTTGCCTGAAAGTAATAGAACTTATATATAAGTATATATATATATATAATCTGAGGGCAGATAACTGACAACTCATACATTTTTGTTGTAAGGGTGGGCATGCCCTTTAATAAACTCAGCCTTGTGAAAAACACATCTTCATTTCTTAATAATTGCTTTGATTTCTGGCAGACAACAAGCTGGACATTGACACATATAAGATGTGTTTAAATCCACTAAATTAAAACTATGTGCAGCTATTTATGTGACATAACTAGATAATCTACTTTGAATGCACTACATACAGACATGTGTTGGCCTTTTCAAAATTCCATATGTATTAACACAGTTTCCTTAAACACTTTGGGTTTGCAGCATTTAGGGAAGCACTCTAAGCACTGGCTTACACCACATAAACAGTGACAGAGGCCCAACATTAGCACAAATGGAAATGTATCATCTTTATGCTTATTGTCCTGGTACCCCTTTAGTTTACCTTCTCCCCACAGAAATGACCAATGAGTTTAAAGGGCATGTCCACCCCCAAAACTATAATCCCCCCCACTACTGGCCCACTCTGTAGTGTAATAAAATCCTTACCTTACATCCCAGCTCCAAATGGTTCTCCTGTAATGTCCCCTCAAAGTCCCAAACACTGGCCACCAGGAGGATAGAAGAGTCCATATAGGACTCTGCCTCCTGTCTCCCCTCCGGAAGAAATTTGGCATGCGCACTGCAGCCCTTCTCCTCCTCCCTCTCCCACCCGCTTTGGTCTCC
>JAACNH010003390.1:0-29492 GCA_019447015.1 Hymenochirus boettgeri
CCATGTCTAGGTTAAGGTAAAATGTACTTTCTACCTCTTGTTTCTACTGTTCTAGATCTCACACCAAGGACCGGTCTAGGTTAAGGTAAATGACTTCTACCCTCTTGTTTTCATCTATGTTCTAGATCTCTACACCAAGAACCAGGTCTAGGTAAGGTAAATGATCTGTCTACCTCTTGTTTCTACTGTTCTAGATCTCTCAACCAGGACCAGGTCTAGGTTAAAGGTAACATGGACTGTCTACCTTCTGTTTTTCTACTGTTCTAGATCTCCACACCAAGGACCAGGTCTAGGTTAAAGGTAAATGACTTTCTACCTCTTGTTTCTACTGTTCTAGATCTCTACACCAGAACCAGGTCTAGGTTAAAGGTAAATGACTGTCTACCTCTTGTTTCTACTGTTTCTAGATCTCTACACCAAGGACCAGGTCTAGGTTAAAGGTAAATGACTGTCTACCTCTTGTTTTCATACTGTTCAGATCTCTACACCAAGGACCAGGTCTAGGTTTAAAGGTAAATGACTGGTCTACCTCTTGTTTTCTACTGTTCTATGATCTCACACCAGGACCAGGTCTAAGGTTAAGGTAAATGACTTTCTCTACCTCTTGTTTTACTGTTCTAGATCTCCACAACCAAGGACCAGTCTAGGTTTAAGGTAAAGTACTTTCTACCTCTTGTTTCTACTGTTCTAGATCTCCACACCAAGACCAGGTCTAGTTAGTAAATGACTGTCTACCTCTTGTTTCTGTACTGTTCTAGATCTCTAACACCAGGACCAGACTAGGTTTAAGTTCTAGATCTCTGAATCTGAAGATGTTACAGCTGATTCCGACAACAAACCCAATTGAACTGCAATTACTCTCCAAACCCCTGTCCCCCATCACATGAAAGCCCAATACTATTGGGATGAATGATCTCACACCCTGTTTTGTTCGATTCCCAATAGTTCTTCAGTAGTTTTGCTGTAGGTTAAAGTTCAGATCCAGAATAAAGATTAGGAAGAACCTTATTCTGCCAACGACGACTGGGCTCCAGTCTCTATTTTATTTAAAACCCCTTAGCCCACCTTTTTACCTGATTTTAATCCCCCTTTACTTCACTGTGTGCCATTATATCTTATTAAGAGGGTCCCACATGCACCTATACATTAACTGTCTCCTTCCATTAGTTTACCAGTTACCACATTAAACTGCAAGTAAGGAAAACCCCAACTATAAGACTATCAATACGGATAATCATTAAATTCTATTGTATCTGATAATCATTCCATTCTATTGTACTGATAATCATTCCATTAATATTTGTATCTGATAATCATTCCATTATATTGTATCTGATAATCATTCCATTATATTGTATCTGATAATCATTCCCATTATGTTGTATGTAATATATCATTTAATTATTTGTACCTGATAATCATTTAATTATATTGTATCTGATAATTATTCCATTATATTGTATCTGATAAATCTCCATTATATTGTATCTGATAATCATTCCATTATGATTGTATCTGATAATCATTCATTATATTGTATCTGATAATCATTCCTTATATTGTATTAATAATCATTTTATTTAATTGTATTGTTATACATCTTTTAATTATTTGTATCTGATGCATTCCATTATATTGTATCTGATAATCATTCCATTTTGTATCGAAATCATTCCATTATATGTATCTTGATAATCATTCCATTATATTGTATCTAATAAATCATTTATTATATTGTACTGATAATCATTTATGTATGATATCTGTATGCTGATATCATTCCTATTATAGATTTGTAATCTGATAATCATTCCTTATATTGTATCTGCATAATTCATTCCATTATAATTGTATTAATAATCATTTAATTATATTGTAACCCCTGATAATCATTTAATTATATTGTATCTGATAGATCATTTCCATTATACTTGTAATCTGATAACATTCTATTATCTTTGTAATCTTGATAGTATTCTTTTTACTGTAATCTGATAATCATTACATTATATTGATCTGTAATCATCCATTATATTGTAATGTAATAATCATTAAATTATATTGTATGTAATAATCAGTTTATTTATAATTGTATCTGACTATCATTCCAATCATTGTACTCTGTAAATCATTCTATTATATTGTATCTGATAATCATTCCATTATTAGTTATGTATATAATCATTTAATATATTGTCTTGTAATAATCATTTAATTGATATTGTATCCGATAATCATTCCTTATATTGCTATCTGATAACATTCTATTATATTGTATCTGATCATCATTCATTATATTGTATGTAATAGATCATTTAATTATTATGTGTAACCGATTCATTTAATTATATGTATCTGAAATTATTCTATTTTACTGTATCGATTAATCTTCTATTATTATTGTATCTGATAATCAGTCTATTATATTGTATCGGATTATTATTCTATTTTACTGTATCTATAATCATTCATATTATATGTATCGATAATCATTCCATTATAATTGTATGCAAATAATCATTTCATTATATTGTATCTGATAATCATTCAATTAATGTATCTATAATCATTATTATCTTGTTCTGATAATCATTCCATTAATGATTGTAATCTATATCATCCATTATATTGTTCTGATAATCATCTATAATATTGTATCTATATAATCATTCTATTATATTGTATCTGATAATCATTCCATTATATTGTATTCTTTGATAAGATATTCCATTATATGGTATCTGATATCTTTAATTGTATTGTATCTGATTATAATTATTCCATTATATTGTATCTGATAATCTTCCATTATATTGTTCAATAATCGTTCATTCTATTGTAATCTGATATTATTCCATATATGTATCTGATACATCTTAAGGTATTGTATCTGATAATTTATTCCATCTATTGTAAAAAACTTATAATCATTTAATTATATGTATCTGATACATCATTTACTTATTTGTATCTGATAATCATCTCATATTGTTGTATCTAATAATCATTCCATTAATTGTTCTGATAATTATTCCCATTATATGTTTTTGTATCTTAAATCATAATTGTATTGTATCTGATAATCATGTAATTATATTGTATCTGATAATCATTCTATTATATGGTATCTAATAATCATCAATTATTTGTAATCTGATAATCATTCTTATTATTGTATCTAATAATCACTTCAAATTATATGCATCTGACTAAGTAGTAGGTTATAATTGTCATAAAAATGATAAACAACCATCTGGGCAAAACCCTATTCACTATCTGAGATCTACATATATATTAAGATCAGTCCTATCATATGTATTAATTATATATTGTAGTATAATGATAGTTTTAGTTATCTGTATGTTTATACTTTATGAATTTAACAGTAGTTTATATACTGTATTAATATGGTTTTTCATGTTATATTGTATTTATTATATTTTACATTATGTTAGCATATCATTATAGTTATATTGTATATATTATATTTTACATTATGTTTATATCATCTGTTATGTTATATTGTATATTTATATTTACAGTATATTTATATAATTTATATGTTATGTTCATATTGAGATTGTACTATTTTACATTATGTTATATATATATTCAGTTATCGTATATTGTACTTGATATATTTTGTTATTTAATTTCCCTTCCAGGAGTAGCTTGGAAAACTTTATAAATAAAAAAGATTTTCTTCTTTTTTTACGCTTTAATTTGTTCTTTTAAAAATCCACTTACATTTGATGCAGTTAAGAGGTTTCATCATAATGATTTTTAAATATGTTTTTATATATTTTTATGATATATATATTATATTATATAATTCTAGTCATATATATTTTATTACTAATCTACACTATAATAATGAGAAGTTAGAGTGTATTTATGTGAAAAGCCGGAATGATACTGGATGAAAATTTATACGGATAATTTAAAAAAAAAAAAATTACTGCAAAATTTACTCCAACCCCCCAAACCTGCTTTAAAATGATTAATATTTAAACTGTTTCATTGTAAGTGAATCATAAGATTGTAAATCAGCATCCCAAATGCATAAAGCAATTCGTTCTGGGACAAAGATCCACAAGTTTCCAGTCAATCATAAAAGGGTTTTAGTGTATATAAGGTCACTTTTTCACTCTCCTAAAACTGTTTGTATTGTACTGATTCTTATGACATTGATTTTTTTTTTTCTCTGAACATTTTACTGGTTTTTTCCTATTTTGAATAACAATTTAGTTTAAAACATAGAGATTTATTTTAACTTAATGTGGGTAATCTTAAAAATGGGGGAAACTATTTCAGAAGATTTATCCTGGTGCAATAAATCACCATTTTCTAACATCAGGGGGGGGAAATCCCCCCCTAACAAAGAGAACCTTAAACAGGAAAAAAACACTGAAATCTATGTGGGAAACGATTTATTGTAGGAAACACCATAATCCAATGATACAAGTTAACCAGTACATATTGGGATTTTAATCTTAACTATGCACTTTTTATTGGCTTATTATTATTTTATATTATTTTTTATTTGTTTTTGTCAGATTTAAGGTGTGTGTGTGGGTGTGTGTGTGGGGTGTGTGTGTGTTGTGTGTGTATGGTGTGTGTGGTGTGTTGTGGGTTCTCATTCACTTCTAAAAATTGCAGAAAATAAGGCTTTAGACTGGTTAAAGACCAAAGAATTGTTTTATGCATTTTATAATTAGCTTCATAAAAATGCTAATAAATAAAATAATTGCAGGTTTTTTTTTTCAGTCTTACTATAGGGCATTGAACACAGGGGGCATCCTCGTAATCGAAATACCAGGGGGGGGGGGAGAGAAACAGGTATTTAATTCCTGTGTGGGGGAGGGGTCGCACTGTGTCAAGGAAACATGCAGGTTAATTTATAACCAGGAATATCAGTGAATGGACATCCCTTCTGATGATGTTCTGGACATTAAAGGGTAAACTTTTGAAACTAGTTAAACCTGTACACTGTATTCCTGTAATAGAACAACAGGGAATGAATTGAAAAACTCAATTAACCTATTAATAACAGCACAATGAGACATTCCTATAGCAGATGAAACCAACCAGCAAGTGGCAGATAATACTCAAATCAGTCCCTATCAAACAATCCCATAAGGTATAATGTATGGAAGTCCATAATAAGTTTGTATGTAGAATTTCCCAGAATTCCCATGGAATTTTAAGTATTAATAAACATATTTTCTACCCGGAAAATCCCCTGACTAACCATTTCCAAACAATAACATTGACCATACAAACAATATTTGCCAGTTATTGGAGGTTTAGAGAGGACTTTGAATGTATTAAAATTAGTAATATCGCCTCCATAGGGGGCCAGCAGACAGAACCAAGATTTACCACAGTTATATAGGGATTATGTGAAGCTCTTAGGAATCTACTTTAAATTTGGGATCTATCGCCAGTGAAATTCTGTATTGGGTTTCTTAGAGTCCAATTAAGGTCTTAATATCAAGAGGAAGCATGGAGCATGCAGTGTAAATCCCATCAGCCCTCAAAATAACCAAAACTATGGGGCCATAAATCATGGAATCAGGCAGAAGGACAATTTGGGACCTTTACAGCACCCATTAAAAGGAACGTTTGGTGACACATGAGTTAAAAAAGTCAGAGATTACCAGTCTGGTCCTTTTCTGTGATTGTGCTACTGAGGTAGGAAGGGAGAGCCAGTGGCCTTAAAGGGTAGGTGTTGGTGAAGTGTGCTCTATAACAGCTGGATAGCCCCCCACTGGACCAACGCCGCTTTGTCACCCTTGTTAACTTGGTCAAAGTTTCACATGAACTTCAAAAACAAGGAACTGAAAGAAGGGTTTGGTTGGAAGAGTTCCTAGTTGGGACTTCATTGGGGGATGTTTCCAGATGGCTCAGTTGCCTGGCAACTTTCAGTGACCAAGGGGGTCTTAGTGGTTTTTTAAGGAAGATCAAAGGAAAATACACACCATGTTCCAAAAAAGTAAATCAGATGTTAACATTATTTTGGTCCTAAGGAAGTGTGATGGCCATTGAACTTACTGTCCATTAGGAGCAAAGTGTGGTCCCTACTCGGGACATGGATGGGAGACTTCATAAAGGATTTTTCTAGGCACAACTCCATTAACCCTCCAGGAATTTAGAAATATTAAGGAGGTCAAAAAAGTTCCCACTGGAGCTGAATATCTTTACGGGACCACTGAAAAATGGACCTCAGATAAATGTGATTTACTGTACGCGAAGGTTCTGTTGGGTCTGGGGAAGTGGAAGACTCAGGAGATAAGGAAGGACCTCAACATTGCTGGTGGTGTGTGGTGGGGGTGGGGGGGGTGTAATTTATAATAAAACCCGGTGTTGAGACCTACTTCTCATGATCCGCTCCCAAGGGAAAAGACTTTAATATTCCCAAAATGTAGGATTCAGGTGGAATCCAGGGAGTGAGCTTTGTGGGAATCCAATGATGAAAGTGAAAAGCCCAGATCAGTCACTTCAGAACAATGATTGTAATATGAATCCAGAAATGTGGAGAATTTCCGAGTTGGTATCCCAAAGTTGAGAAGTTTTCCCGGGGTGAGGTTTGCTTCCCTAGCGGTTCCCCCCAGCGCTGAAACCCCCTTTATGGCCCAATCATGAAATGACTTGGTGGTTGGTTAAGGACCCGTCGGGGGTCTTTCTGTAGGCCTTTCCCTTCTTGGTTGAAAAGTTCCAGCTTGTCCAGAGGTGGACCCCCTCGAGGTGCCCCACAATGGGAATACAAGGGGCAGCCAGGTCCCCCTGATTTTTTGAAAAATTCCCCCCCCAAACAAAACCTTCTGGTCTGTGACTCTGGATCCTCCAGGTGATTGACCGGAACCGATGGGTGAACAAGTGGCAAGAGAGTCCGCAGGGTGTCCAGCCACAGGAACCAGGGGCCCAACACCCAAAGGTGACAATTTACTCTCGGGTAGAAGTTTGTCCTGGTTCCAGAAGGAACCGAAATCAGGGGGACACTAGGCGCAAACTGTGTGTGGGGGGAGAGAGTTAAATGGCAGCAAATTGCGCCTGGACCCAACTGGTTGTAAATCCTGGTTCCAAGTTCCCTGAAATCTTCTCCAACTCGCCCCTATAGGTCCTGGGAACCCTCCAATCCAGTGCAGGGGGGTAGTGGGGATCCTGACTCTGGCAGTGCAGATGGGGTGGGTATAGGTGGGCAGGATGTGGTGCCAGGTCCGGGGCTCCTGCTCCTCTGTCTCGGCTCTCAGTGTTTCAGTCTGTGCAGTCACAACTAGAACTAAGGGGAAAAATCTTCCCATCAGGCGCGCAGGGCGCAGTGTTAGCTCCATTACAGCTGAGCTTCACCTCTGTCTCCCCCACAGTCTGGATATTATCCGCGGGCCGCAGTCCCAGGCTAGAAACGAATCCAAAACCCAATGATTGTCAGCTTCGCTGCCGCACAGAAGGAAACACCTGATCTACCCTGTCCCTTTAACTGTCAATCAGAAACTTACGAATAAACCAAATAACCCGTGTGCGTGTGTGTGTGTGTGTGTCAGTGTAATACCCAGTGTGTGTGTGTGTGTTGTGTGTTGTGTGGTGTGTATGTGTGGTGTGTAATACCCATTGGTTGTGTGTGTGTGTGTGTGTGTTTGTGGTGTGTCAGTGTAATACCCAGAGTGTGTGTGTTTTGTGTGTTTGTGTGTGTGTGTGTTTGTGGGTTGTCAGTGTAATACCCAGTGTGTGTGTGGTGTGTGTGTGTGTGTGTGTGTGTGTCAGTTAATACCCAGTGTGTGTGTGTGTGTGTCATGTAATACTGTGTGGTGTGTGTGTGGTGTGTGTGAGTGTGTGTGTGTGGTGTGTCAGTGCAGTGTAATACCCAGTGTGTGTGTGTGTGTGTGTGTGTGTGTGTGTGGTGTGTGTCAGTGTAATACCCAGTGTTGTGTGTGTGTGTGTACAGTGTAATACTCAGTGTGTGTGTGTTTGTGTGTGTGTGTGTGTGTTGTCAGTGTAATACCCAGTGTGTGTGTGTGTGTGTGTGTGTGTGTGTTGGTAGTGTGTGTGTCATGTAAACCCAGTGTGGTGTGTCAGTGTAATACTCCAGTGTGTGTGTGTGTGTGTTTGTGTGTGTGTTCAGTGTACTACCCAGTTGTGTGTGTGTGTGTGTTGTGTGTTGTTTGGTTGTGTGTGTGTACAGTGTAATACCTCAGTGTATGCGTGTGTGTGTGTCAGTGTAATCGTGTGTGTGTGTGTGTGTGTGTGTGTGTCGTGGTGTGTGTCAGTTAATCACCAGTGTGTGTGTGTGTGTGTGTGTGTGTGTGTGTGTGGTGTGTGTGTGGTGTGTGTGGTGTGTTGTCAGTGTAATACCCAGGGTGTGTGTGTGTGTGTGTGTGTGTGTTGTCAGTGTAATACCCAGTGTGTGTGTCAGTGTAATACCCAGTGTGTGTGTGTGTGTCAGTGTAATACCCAGTGTGTGTGGCAGTGTAAAATACCCAGTGTGTGTGTCAGTGTAATTCCCTAGTGTGTGTGTCAGTGTATACCCAGTGTGTTGTGTCAGTGTAATACCCTGTGTGTGTGCATGTAATACCGTGTGTGTGTGTCATTGTAATACCCATGTGTGTGTCCAGTGTAATACCCAGTGTGTGTGCCCTCAGTGTAATACCCCGTGTTGTGTGTCAGTGTAATACCCATGGTTGTTCAGTGTAATCCCGTGTGTGTGTGTGTGTGGTCGGTAATCCCATTGTGTGTGTGTGTGTGTGTAAGTGGGGGTGTGTGTGTGTGTGTCCAGTGTAATACCCATTGTGTGTGTGTGTGGTCAGTGTAATACCAGTGTGTGTGTTGTATGTGTGTGTCGTGTGTGTGTTTTGTCATTAATGGTGTAGTATGCCCCAGTGTTGTGTGTGTTGGTGTGTGTGTGTGGTGTGTGTCAGTGTAAACCAGTGTGCGTGTGTGTGTGTATTGTATTACCGTGTGTGTGTGTGTGTGTGGTGGGTTTGTGTTGGTGTCAGTGTAATACCACCAGTGTTTGTGTTGTGTTGTGTTTGTGTGTGTGTGTGGTGTGTGTGTGTGTGTTGTGTGTGTGTGTGTGTGTGTCAGTGTAATACCCAATTGGGTGTGGTGTGTGTGTGTGTGTGTGGTGTGTGTCATGTATACCCAGTGTGTGTGTCAGTGTACATACCCAGTGTGGTGTGTGTGTGTCAGTGTAACCCATGTGTGCAGTGTAATACCAGTTGGTGTGTGTCAGTGTAATACCAGTGTGTGTGTCAGTGTAATACCCAGTGTGTGTGTCAGTGTAATACCCAGGTGTGTGTCAGTGTAATACCCAGTGTGTGTGTCAGTGTATACCCAGGTGTGTGTCAGTGTAATACCCAGTGTGTCTTCAGTGTATACCCAGTGTGTGTGTCAGGTAATACCCGTGTTGTGTAGTGTAATACCAGTGTGTGTGTGTGGTGCCGTGTAATATACCCAGTGTGTGTGTGTGTGGTGTCAGTGTAAACACAGTGTGTGTCAGTGTAATACCCAAGTGTGTGTGCTCGTGTAATATCCAGTGGTGTGGTCAGTGTACATTCCCAGTGTGTGTTCGTGTAATACCCAGTGTGTGTCAGGTATACCCAGTGTGTGTGTCAGTGTAATACCCAGTTGTTTCATGTTACTTGTGTGTCAGTGTAATATCCCATTGTGTGTGTGGCAGTGTAATACCCAGTGTGTGTGTTCAGTGTAACCAGTTGTGTGTCATGATGTGTGTGAGTCCCAGTGTTTGTGTCAATGTACCATGTGTGTATCAGTGTACATATACCCAGTGGTGGTGTCAGTGTAATAACCCATTTTGTGTCCAGTGTTAAATACCAATTGTGTGTGGTGTCGTGTAATACCCAGTGTGTGTCAGTTGTAATACCCCGTGTGTGTTGTGTCAGTGTATACCCCGTATGTGTGTCAGTGTAATACCAGTGTGTTAGTGTATACCTTGTGGCAGTGTAAACCCAGTGTGTTGTCATGTAATAGCCCAGTGTGGTGGTGGTCAGTGTATACCACCATAATGTTTGCCAGGTAATACCATGGTTGTGTGTCAGTGTAATACCAGTGTGTGTGTGTGTGGTGTGTTTCCAGTGTAATACCCGTGTGGTGTTGTCGTAATACCGTTGGTAGTGTATCCCCCAGTGTGTGTTCCAGTGGTAATACCCAGTGTGGGTCAGTGTAATACCCAGTGTGTTGGTGTGGCATTTGTTACCGTGGGTATAATCCATGTTGTGTGTCAGTGTAATACCGGGGTCAGTATACAGGTGGTGGGTGTTTACACGGGGTATAAAGTTGGCATGATACCATTTGGCTCAGTTTAATACACCTAGGTAACTAAGTGTGGTAGTGCTACACTCACTTTGTAGTGTAATACCAATTCGGTTCAGGGGTGTAAACCCTCACACACAGCGTGGCAGTACAAGGTGTGCGTGCTCATAACTCTTCTAGTGATGTGGTAGTATTCAGCGTGAAATGGAACTCGCAGTGGTGTGGGGTGTCGTGTCAATCCAACCCAAAATGTTTGGAATGTGTAATCATGTACGGCTTATATATCAACATACAGACCCAAATATAGTCCAGGGATACATGTGTAAACCAGGGGGTCGGTACCCATATCGAAACCCGTGTGATCAGATATAAGTGTTTTTTTACCAGTAAACCACGTTGTAAAAATGTGGATCTAACCATGTGTGTCAGTGTAATACCAGTGTGTTTTCAGTGTAATACCCAGTGTGTTGTTATTGCGGTGTGAATACCGGTGGAGTGGTGTGTGTGTGAGTGTTGTGGTTCGGTAGTAAATACCCATATTATGTTCATTTAATACCCAGTTGTGCAGTTTATCCATTGTGATCCGTGTGTGTGTGTGTATTTTCGTGCCTTTAATACCCATTTTGAGTCAGTGTATCCCAGTGTTTGCCGTTTTACCCATTGTGTAATGTATCCTGTGTTCATTAATCCCTGTGTGCATTTAATCCCCATGTGCTTGTCACGTGTTAATACCGTGTGTGTGTCATGTAATACCCAGTGTGTGTCAGTGTAAAAACCCAGTGTGGTTGTATGTATACCCACTTGTGGGTCAGTGTAAACATTGTGTTCCCGATGTAACATGTGTGTCAGTGTAATACCCAGTGGTGTGTCTAAACCAGTGGTGGTGGTCAGAATACCCAGTGTGTGTGTCAGTGGTAATAACCCAGTGGTGTCAGTGAAAATACCCAGTTGTGTGTCAGTGTAATCCCCAGGGTGTGTGTCCAGTGTAAACATGGGTCAGTCTCAAGTGTGTGTCAGTGTAATACCCATGTTGTGTTCATGGTAATACCCAGTGGTAGTTTTCAGTGTGTGTCAGTGTAAATCCCAGTGGTGGTGTCCCCAGTGTAATACCCAGTGTGGGTGTGTCGCACTGTAATACCCAGTACCCAGTGTGTGTCGTGTAAATACCCTTGTTGTGTCATGTATACCTTTCACCCCAGTGTATGTCAGTGTAATACCCAGTTTGAGTATACCCCAGTGTGTGGTCCTAGTGTATACCCATGTGGTTCAGTGGTCTACAGTAATACCCTGTGTGTGTCAGTGTAATACCCCAGTGTTGTGTCAGCTGTTAATACCCATGTGTGTGTCCGTGTAATACCCCAGATACTTGGTTCAGTGTAATACCAGTGTGTGTGTCAGTGTAATTACCCAGTGTGTTTGTGTGGTGGGGCGTGTAATCACCAATACTGTGTGTGTCCAGGTGTAATCCCAGTGGTGTGTGTCAGTGTAAACCCAGTGTTTTTGTGTAATACACGTGTAGTTAATACCAGGTGTGGTGCCAGTGAATAATACCGCATGTTGTCGTGTATCCCCTAGTGTTGTGTGTCGAGTTGGTAGTACCGTGGTGTGTGTGTGCAGTGTGTAGTAGGCCCAATGTTGTGTGTCAGCTTGTAATATCCCCAGTGTCGGCAGTTAATTACCACCAGGTGTGTTTGACACCCTAGTGTATAACCCCAGTGGTGTGCCAGTGTAATACCCAGTGATATGCCAGTGATAAATCCTTCTAACAGGTAACCGGCTAGTGTGTGTTGTCAAGGCTAATCCCCGTATGTGTAGTGATAGCCCAGTTGTTTCAGTTAATACCCAGTGCCTGTGCTGATTCGATTTGGTGGTTGCCAGTGTATACAATATCCCAGTGTCGTGCTTCCGCAGTGGTTGTAACATATAACGGCCAGTGTGTTGTATTCGATGCCTTATCATTACACCCTATCTTTGGATCAGTTTCATTAACGTGCTATACCCGTGGTACAGCTGTTTCAAAGGTCCAATGTTGGGCCAAATCATTCCCTGGATAGAATTGTGTGTGGCTTGGGTTGTGTTGTGTGCTAGGTGTCGTCCTGTTCAGTAAAGTTCAGAAGCTGTGTGATATGTGTTGTTTCCGAGTCGCACCGCATAATGTCGAGCCTCCTGCTGATACATCCAATGTAGATAACATCCATCACCAGTACTTGGATTTGATCACACTGGTTAGGTGCCACTATCAACCGTGTTTTGTGTCGTCCAGTAGAAACCGTACCAACAAGTGCGTTCGCGCTGTTCGCCTTAGCTGGCTGATACTCGCAGTAAAATAGTATTTACCGGTAGTCAGTGGTCAATTACGATCAGCATGATGTTTGCAGATACACGGTAATACCCAGGATTCGTTTAGGTCGTGTTACCCTCCAGTGTTAGTTGTCATTTAACTAACCGTCAGTAGGTCAGTGTATACACATGTGTGAATTAGCGTCTATGTAATTATTGTCCCGTGTCATGGATAGTTCTATTAATACTGACCAGTGGTGGATCCACGGTAACACAATGACTACCATTCGTATGTGTCACGGTAAAGCCAGTTTAGTATTTTAACGTAATACCACAGTGACGGGAATACATGTAACACAAATGTGGATTCCGTCTATTTATCCCTACTTTGTAGTGATCTAGTACGTAAAACCCGACGTGCGGGATCACGTGAATCACAATGGGAACTGTGACCGTCCTTATTGGTTACGATGTGTGTCGTCCATGTATAGTATTCCATTGATCCAGTGAACATTGACCAGAGGATTGTAGTACAGCAATGGAATTACCGCCGTTGTTGTCCGTACGAGTATTAGTAAATTATATCCGATCACAACAGACAGGAACACTGTAAAGACTCTTGGTTAGTCTCCGAACAGTATTAGTAATTATCCTCACCTGTACGTGTGGGTCACGGTTGAACTGGAATCTTACCCGTATTAGTTATGTCCCGTACCAGTTGTATATACGTCATGATCGTGATGCATGGTACACGGTAACCCAGATGGTGGAATTACAACCTATGGTGTATGTCCCGTAAACCAGTATTATACTATCCAGGATCATAGGTGCAGTGGGTACAGTAACACACAGATGATTTTACGTCGTAGTGGTATATTACCAGTCCAGTATCATTATGTCAGACGTTGAGTAACTACCACATGGACTACACTTAGGTATGTCCGCGACATTAGTATTCCGACATGGTGCAGGATCCGGTACAGGACTACTCATGTATGTCCCCGACAGTATAGTATTATATACGTCAGCAGTGGAGATCGGTAAAAGGGAACTTACCTCAGGTATTCCGACAGTAGTATTCCGCACATGATGACAGGCACTAACACATTGCTACCGCCTTTGGTTGTCCGTCCAGTATTGTATTAACATCCAAGACACAAGGAAGGTAAAATGAATTACGTCCTTTTTGCCAGTCTATAGTATCTTACCGTATAGACCGTGAAGGTACCGTCACAAGGGTTACCGTCCTAGTTTAGTCTACCATTAGTAATACCACAAGATAAGGTACCGTACAATGGCTTACGACCTAGGTGTCCGGTAATGTAATACCGATCACAAGCTCAATACGTAACAAAATGGGCTACTTCGACCTTAGGTATTGTCCCGTTAACCAGTTGTTAAGACATCTAGTAGCAGTGCGGATACAACGTAAATGAACTTCGGATATGTTTGCCGTCCAGTTTAGTATCCCCAGTGTGTAGGGATCCGTACACATGGGAACCCGCTTGTGTATGCTCCCCGTACCAGTGTAGTAATTATCGTGCACCAAGACGAGTGTCGTGGATACTAACGTGTGTCCAAATGGAATTCCCCTTGATGTGTATCATGTGTCTCGTGTATCCAGTGTGTGTATTGGTGTCGTGTTGCCATGAGTAGTGACGTGGGGTGTACTTAATTACAATGTGAGACGTCTATCCGTGTTGCCTGTACACCCAGGTGCCCGTATTATACTATACCCGACGATAATTAGGATCAGAACACAAGGCTAGTCCTATGGATTGTCCTCGTACAGTATAGAATTCGTCACACAGCGGGTATCACGTAACACAATGGATTAGTCTATGGTTATTGATACCGTACACAGTTATAGTTATATCGCGATGACATAACCGGACAGGTACACTCAAATGATACGTCGTAGTTTGCCGAATATTTAGTATTCGACAGCATGCAGCGGATAGTACACATGACTTACTTTTGGTATGTCCCGTAACTGTAGTAATTATCCGATCACATACAGTGACAGGGATACATCGTACACAGTGGAATGACGTCCTTGGTATCTATGTACACCGTTCCAGTATTATCCATGATGACCGTCATCATTACATACAGGGATACCGACAGGCTCCGTCCTAATGTTATTGTCCCGTCATTTGATGTTACCAGATCATATGATCAGCTGACGATGTTCGATCCGGTACCAAATGGGACTACCGGCCTATATTGAAGTGTAACTGTTGTCCCCGTAATCAGTTAACTGTACTAACTTATTCCGATTAGACGGTTGGTCACTTACCTGGGACTAGTCCTTCAGTTATATCCGTGCCAGGTACCAAGTTTAGATATTTATTTACTCTGATCTACCAGCTGACAGAGGCACTCCGTAACTACATAATGGATATTACCGTTACCCTTTACTCGTTATGTCCCGTACCCATGTTAATTGACTACGACTACACAACATTGTACAGAGACTCAGTAAACATGGCAATTATGACCCGCCTTACTGGTTATGTCCCATACCTTTATTCGAGACTATACCGAATCACGCAAACAGTACAGGACTACCGGTAACACAAATCGAACTATACGCATTCGCTAGGTTTATTGTCCCGTAGAGCATTGTATTATACGCGATCCTACAGGTGCAGAGGATACCAGCGTCAAACCATGAACACAGTCCTTTGTTAGCCACCAGTATTCAGTTATAACTCATTAGACATCAATCATGGACAGAGGATACACGTAACACAAATGGTAACTTAGCCGTCCTTATGGTTATTTCCCTGTACCAGTATAAGTATTATTACCGTCACAATGACAGTGACAGGGACTAAACGGTAACACAAATGGACTTGAACGGCCTATGGGTTATGTCCCGGTACCAGTATTATATTATTACCGATCACTAGACGTGACCAGAGGGATACCCGGTAACACAAATGGGGAACTTTTACCAGTCCTTATGGTTATTGGTCCCGGTACCAAGTATTAGTATTATGTAACGATC
This sequence comes from Hymenochirus boettgeri, assembly GCA_019447015.1. Lineage (NCBI taxonomy): Eukaryota > Metazoa > Chordata > Amphibia > Anura > Pipidae > Hymenochirus > Hymenochirus boettgeri. The sequence goes on from JAACNH010003390.1 coordinate 15,563, forward strand.
ACATATGACATGACAGGGGATACCGGTAACACAATGGGAACTTACCGTCCTTATGGTTGTTGGTCGGCGTGTAACCAGCGGGTATTGAGTAATTATTTATTACCGCTCACATAGACATGGACAGAGGGATATCACGGTAACAACAAATGGGAATTACCGCCTTATTGTATTGTCCCGTACCATGTTTGTATTATTACCGATCACAATAGACAGTGGAAGCAGGAAGGATACCGGTAACACAAATGGGACCTGTCCCGTCCCTATGGTTATTTTCCCGGTACCATATTAGTATTATTCCGAATCACACAGACATTGACAGAGGATAACGGTACACACAATGGGGAAACTTACCGTCCTTATGGTTATTGGTTTCCCGGTACTCAGTAGTATAGTATTACCGATCCACACAGACAGTGACAGAGGATACACGGTAACGACAAATGGGAACTTACCATCCTATGGTTATTGTCCCGGTCCAGTATTAGTATTATTACCTGGGATCACCATAGACACAGTGACAGGGGATACACGTAACACAAGGGACTTACCGTCTTATGGGTTTATTGTCCCGGTACCAGTATTAGTATTATTACCACGATCACTACAGTGTTTACAGGGATACACGGTAAACCAAAGGGAACTTACCGGGGCTTATGGTTATTTGGTCCCGGTACCGTATTAGTATTTATTCCTGATCACATCAGACAGTGACGAGGGGATACACGGTAACACAAATGGGAACTTACCACCCGTCCCTTATGTATTGTCCCGGTACCAAGTATAAGTATTATTACGATCACATCAGACGTGAGAGGATACACGGTAACACAAGGGAACTTTACCGCCTTATGGTTATTGTTCCGCGGTACCCAGTATATAGTAGTTATTACGCGATCACATAGAACATGACAGGGATACACGTAACACCAATGGGAACTTACCGTCCCTTATGGTTATTGTCCCCGGTACCAGTATTAGTGTTATTAACCGCACCACACAGAACAGTGCAGGGAATACACGGTAACACATGGGAACTTATACCGCCTTAATGGTTATTGTCCCGGTACCTCAGTATTAGTTATTATTACCTATCACCTACGACGTGACAGGGATACCACGGAACACAAATGGGAAATTAACCCGCCTTAATGGTTATTGTCCCGGGTAACCAGTATTAGTATTATTACCGACCATCAGACAGTGAAGAGAGTACACGGTACACAAATGGGAACTTTACCGTCCTATGGTTATTGCCCAGGTACCAGTATGTAATTATTACCGATCACAAGACAATACAGGGATACACTGTAACACAAATGGGAACTTACCTCCTTATGGTTTTGTCCCGGTTAACCAGTATTAGTATTACTTAACCGATCCACATGACAGGACAGTGGATACACGGTACACAAATGGACTTACGCCTTATCGTTATTGGCCCGGTACCAGTATTAGTATTATTACCGATCACACAGCATGACAGGGGATACACGGTAACACAAATGGGAACTTACCTCGCCTTCTGGTTATTGGTCCCGGTGTACCGTAATTAGTATTATTACCGTCACATAGACATGGACAGGTGATACACGATAACAACAAATGGGCAACTACCCGCCCTTATGGTTATTGTCCCCGGTACCAGTAAGTAGTATTATGACCCGATCACAACAGACAAGTGACAGGGGATACACGAAACTCAAATGGGAACTTACCGACCTTATGGTTATTGTTCCCGGTACCCAGTATAGTCATATTACCGATCACTCAGACAGTGACAGGGATACACGGTAAACACAAATATGAACTACCTCTTATGGTTTATTGTCCCGTACCAGTATTAGTATTATTACCGATCACATAGACATGTGATTCGGGAACACGGTAACATACATAATGGGGAACTTACGTCCTTAATGGTTTATTTCCCGGTACCAGTATTAGTATTATTACCGATACATAGACAGTGACAGAGGTACACACGAGTAACACAAATGGGAACTACCGTCCTTATGGTGTTACTGTCCCCGGTAACCAGTTAGTATTATTAGCGTACGTGCTGAATGTTACCATCAAGGAATGCGAGTACGGTCCTTAACCGTATGTAATTACATACATAGGCAATGGACAGGGGATACACCGATAACACAAATGGGAACTTACCGTCCTTATGTTATTGTCCCGGTACCAAGAGATTAGTATTATTAACCGATCACATAGACAAGGACAGGGAACAACGATAACACAAATGGGACTTACCGTCGCCTATGGTTATTGTCCCGGTAACCAGTATTAGTTATTATTACCGGATCACATAGACAGTGGACAGGGGATAACAGTAACACAAAATGGGAACTTACCTGTACCCGCCTTATGGTTATGTCCCGGTACCATATTGTATTATTAATTCCGATCACATAGAACAGTTGACAGGGGATAACACATAACACAAATGGGAACTTACCGTCCTTAGGTTTATTGTCCCCGGTACAGTATTAGTATTATTACCGATCACATAGACACTGTTACAGGGGATACACGGTAACACAATGGGAACTTACCGTCCTTATGGTTATTGTCCCGGTACCAGTATTAGTATTATTACCGATCACATAGACAGTGACAGGGGATACACCGGTAAACACAAATGGGCACTTTACCTGCCTTATGGTTTATTGTCCCCGGTACCAGTATGTAGTAATTATTACCGATCACATGACAGTGACAGGGATAACGGTAAACACAAAAACTGGAAACTTACCGTCCCTTAATGGTTATTTGTCCCGGTACTCATATTAGTATTATTACCGATCAACAAGACTGACAGGGGGATACACTGTAACAAATGGGAACTTTACCGTCCTTAGTGGTTTATTGTTCCCGGTACCAGTATAGTGTTATGTACCCGATCACATCAGACGTGACAAGAGGATACACGGTAAACACAAATGGGAACTTACCGCCTTCGGTTATTGTCCCGGTACCAGATTAGTCATTATTACCGATCACACTAGACAGTGGACAGGGTAACGGTAACACAACATGGGAACTTCCGTCCTTATGGTTATTGTCCCGGTAACCGTATTAGTATTATTACCGATCACAAGACATGACAGAGATACACGTAACACCAATGGGAACTTACCGTCCTTATGGTTATTGTCCCGTACCAGTTATTCGTAATTTATTACTATCACACAGACAGTTGACAGGATACACGGTAAAACACAAATGGGAACTTACCAGTCCTTATGGTTATTGTCCCCGGGTACCATCTTAGTTAGTTATTACCTGTCACACATCATGACAGGGGATACACGATACACAAATGGGAACTTACCGCCCTTATGTTATTGTCCAGCGTAACCAGTCATATATATTATTACCAGATCACCAGACAGTGACGGGGATACACGGTAAACACAAATGGGAACTTACCGTCCTTATGTTATTGACCCGGTACCGTTATTAGTATTATTACCGATCAACACAGACGTACAGGGGTACAGGTAACACAAATGGGACTTTACCGTCCTTATGTTTATTGTCCCGTCCATTATTGTGAATTATTACCGATCACACAGACAGTGCGACAGGGATACACGGTAACACAATTGGAACTTAAACGCCTTATTTATTGTCCTCGTATCCAGTATTAGATTATTACCGCAACAATGACCAGTGACAGAGGATACACGTGTAACAAATGGGACTTACCGTCCATTATGGTTATTGTCCCGTACCCAGTATGAAGTAATTATTTCCGTCAGTCACAGCAGTGACAGGGGATACACGTACACAAATGGGAGACTACCGTCCTCTATGGTTATTTGTCCCCGTACCAATATTGTATTATTACCGATCAACAGACCAGTGACAGGGAGACACGGTAACACAAATGGGGAACTCTACCGCCCTTCATGGTTATTGTTCCCGGGGTAACCAGTGTATTAGTTTTCATTACCGATCACACCGACAGTGACAGGTGGATACCGGTAACGACAATGGAACTTACCGTCCTTATGGTTTTTGTCCCGGTAACAGTGTATTAATTAACCGATCACACAGACAGTGGACAGGGATACACGGTAACACCAATTGGGAATTCCGTCCTTATGGTTATTGTCCCGGTACCATTTAGTATTATTACCGATCACACAGACATGCATGGGATACACGGTAACACAAATGGTAACTTACCGCCCTTATGTGTTATTGTCCCGTACACAGTATTAGTGGTTTATACCAGAGGTCACACATGACATGAACAGAGGATAAACGGTACACACAATGAACCTTCCGTCCTTTATGGTTATTGTCCCGGTACCATATTGTTAGTATGTTAATTACCGATCACATAGACAGTGACAGGGGATACACGGTTAACACTGGGAATCTTACCGCCCTTAGGTTTTTTGCCCGGTCCAGTATTATATTATGTACCGTCACAGACGTGCACAGGGGATTACACCGGTAACACAAATGGGACTTACCGCCCTTATTGTTATTTTTTTCCCGTAACCATCTTATATATTATTAACCGATCACATGACAGTGAACAGGGGGATACACGGTAACACCAAATGGGAACGTACCGTCCTTATGGGTTATTGTCCGTACCCAGTATTAAGTATTATTCCGATCACAAGCACAGTGACAGAGGATACACGTAACACAATGGAACTTACGACGCCCTTATGGTATTGTCCCGGTACCAGTATTGTATTATACCGATCACACGATACAGTGACAGGGTATAACCGATAACACAAATGGGAACTTACCTCCTTATGGTTATTGTCCGACCAGTATTTAGTATTTTACCGATCACACAGACAGTGCAGGGGATACACGGTTCCAAATGGGAACTACCGTCCTTATGGTTATTTGTCCCGTTAACCAAAGTTGATTAGTATTATTCGATCACACTAGACAGTGACAAGGGCTATAACGGTAAACACAAAATGGGAACTTACCGTCCTTAATGGTTATTGTCCCGGTACCAGTATTAGTATTATTACCACAGGATCACATAGAAATGACGGGATACACCGTAACACAAATTGGGAAACTTACCGCCCTATGGTATTCCCGGTACTTAGTAGTATATTACCGATCACATAAACCCACGTGACAGGGAATCACGAACACAAATGGAACTTACCCAGCCTTAGATGGTTATTGTCCCAGGTACCATATTAGTATTTTACCGGACACATAGGACATGACCAGGGGATACACTAGTACACAAATGGGACTTACCGCCCTTATGGTCTATTGTCCGGTACCAGTATTATATTATTACCCGAGACCCATAGCAGTGACATGTGATACACGGGTAAACAAATGGTAACTTACCGTCCTTAATGGTTATTGTCCCGGTAACCAGTATTAGTTTTATTACCGATCACATAGAGCAGTGACAGAGGATACAACACGGTATACACAAATGGGAACTTACCGTCCTTTAATGGTTATGTTTTCCCCGGTACCAGTTATTAGTATTTACCTACGATCACCTAGACAGTGACAGGGGATACACGGATAACACAAATGGGGAAACTTACCGTCCTTATGGTGGTTCATTGTCCGGTAACCATATTTAATTATTACCGACCATAGACAGTGACAGAGGATACACGTACAAAGATGGGAACTTAACCCGCCCTTATGGTTATTGTCCGGACCCGTAAGTCAATATTACCGATCACCATAACAGTGACAGGGGCATACACGGTAACACAAATGGGAACTTACCGTCCGTTTAGGTTAATTGTCCCGAGTACCAGTATAGTATTATTACCGATCACACAGACAGTGACAGGGGATACACGGTACACACAAATGGGAACTTATACCGTACCTTATGGTTATTGTTCCCGGTACAGATTTTAGTGTTATACCGAATCACACAGCAGTGACACGGATACACGGTAACACAAATGGGACTCACCGCCCTTATGTTATTGTCCCGGACAGTATTAGTAATTCTTTCCGATCACCAGCAGTGACAGCGGGATTCACCGGTTACAAACAACATGGGGAAACTTACCGCCCTTATGGTATGTGTCCCGTAACCAGTATTAGTATTATTACCGATTCACACAGACAGTGAACAGAGGTACACGTGTAACACAAATGGGAACTTACCCGACCTTATGGTTATTGTCCCCGGTACCCAGTATTAGTATTATTACCGATCACACATGACAGTTACAGGGGATACACGTAACAAAATGGAAACTTACGCCTCTTATGGTTTTGTCCCCGGTACAGTTTAGTATATTACCGATCACATCAGACAGTGACAGGGATCCACGGTAACACAATGGACTTTACGCCCTTATTTTATTGTTCCTGGGGTTTATGTATGCCGGTCTTATGTGTTATTACCGATCACACAGACATTGACCGAGGATACACGTAACACAAATGGGAACTTACCGTCCTTATGTTTTGTCCCGGTAACGTTTGTATTATTACCGGATCACACGACATGAGCTGACAGGGGATACACCGGTAACGAACAATGGGACTTACCGTCCTCTTATGGTTATTTGTCCCTCGTACCAGTAATTATATTATTACCCGATCACACTACCAGTGAACAGGGGATCAGGTACAACACAATGGAACTTACCACCGTCCTTATGGTTTATTGTTCCCGGTACCCTAGTATTAAGTATTTTACCGACATCCATAGAAGTGGACAGGGGGATACACGTAACACAATGGGAACTTTGACCGTCCTATGGTTTATGTCCCGTACCCAGTATTAGTTATTATTACCGTCACAAAACAGGACAGTAGGATAAAGGTAACACAAAATTGGTAACTTTACCGTCCTTATGGTTATTGTACCCCGGTACCAGTATTTATTATACCGTCACAGTACAAGTGACAGGGATACACCGGTACACAATGGGAACTACCGCTCCTATGGTTATTGTCCCCGGTCCAGTATTCAGTATTATTACGATCACAAGACAGTGACATGGGATACACGGTAACAACCAATGTGAACTACCGCCCTTATGGTTTATGTCCCGGTACCAGTATTAGTTTATTACCGGATAACACAGACAGTGACAAAGGATACACGGTAACACAAATGTGAAATTACCGTCCTTATGGGTTATTGTCCCGGTACCAAGTATTATTTATTACTACGATCACACAGACAGTGACAGGGGATACACGTAACCAATGGGACTACTACCGCCTGTATGGTATTGGTCCCAGGTACCAGTATTAGTTTATTACCGATTCACACAGACATGACAGGGGATACAACGGTAACACAATAGGGTACTTACCGCCCTTAGGTTGTGTCCCGGGTACCATTTGTTGTATTTACCGCATCACAAATAGACATGACAGGGATATCACGGTAACACAATGGGACCTACCGTCCTTATTGGTTATTGTCCCGTACCAGTTATTATGTTTATTACCGATCACAAGACAGTGACGGGATACACGGTAAAACACAATGTGGAACTTACTCGCCCTATGGTTATTGTCCCGGTACCAGTATTATTGTTATTACCGATCACACGACAGTGACAGAGGATACACGTAACACAAATGGTAACGTACCGTCCTTATGGTTTTGTCCGCGTACTTCAAGTAATTAGTAATTTTACCGATCACACTAGCCAGTGACAGGAGGATACACACGGTAACCACAAATGGGAACTTACGTCCCTTTATGTTTTGTTGCCCCGGTCACGTATTAGTTATTATTACCGTCAGACATAGACAGGACAGGGGGATACAACGGTAACCAAATGGGAACTTACCGTCCTTATGGTTATTGTCCGCGTACAACATAGTAGTTTTTACCGATCACAACCTAGACATGACAGGGAATACCACGGTAACACAGAATGGGAACTTCCGTACCCTTATGTTATTGTCCCCGGTACCAGTATTAGTAAGTTATACCGTCCACAAACAGTGACAGGGGATAACCGGTCAACACAAAGGTACTTACCGCCCTTATGGTTATTGTCCCGTAACCAGTTTGTATTATTACCGACACAGACAGTGACAGGGATACTAACGGTAACACATGGGAACGTATACCGCCCTATGTTTTTCCCGTTACCAGTAATTATAGTAATATACCGATCACAAATAGACAGTGACGGGGATACCGATTAACAAATGGGAACTTCCGTCCTTATGGTTAATTGTCCCGGTACCAGTAATTAGTGTTATTCTTACCGATCACAATAGACAGTGACAGGGATACACGATAACACAAATGGGAACTTACCTGTCCTTATGGTTATTGTCCGGTACCCATATTATATTAATTACCGATCCCAAGACGTGCACAGGGGATAGACGGTAACCAATGGGAACTTACCGTCCTTATGTTTATTGTCCCGGTAACCAGTATTAGTATGTATTCCCGATCCATAACAGTTGACAAGAGTACCCGGTAACACAAATGGGAACTTACCACGTCCTTCTGGTTATTGTCCCGGTACCATGTATTAGTATTATTACCGGATCACATAGACATGGACAGGGCATACCACGGTAAACAACAAATGGGAACTTACCGTCCTTATGGTTATTGTCCCGTACCATTATTCCCGTAGTTATTTTAACCGATCACATAGACCAGTGCAGGGATACACGGTAAACACAATGAACTTAACCGTCCTTATGGTTATTGTCCCGGTACCAGTATTAGTATTATTACCGATCCATATACAGTACAGAGGGATACATCGATAACACAAATGGGAACTTACCTGCCTTAAGGTTATTGTCCGCCGGTACCAGTATTAGTCTTATTACCGATCACACAGACCATTGCACGGGCATACCGTAACACAAATGGGAAACTTCCCGTCCTTATGGTTTATTGTCCCGTACCCATGTATTTAGTGATTAGTACTCGATCCACACAGACTGACAGGGGGATACCGATACACAAATGGAACTTACCGCCCTTACATGGTTATTGTCCTCGTTACCAGTTCTGTATTATTACCGACCCAACAGTACAGGGGATACGATAACACAAATGGGAACTTACACCGCCCTTAATGGTTATTGTCCCGGTACCAGTAAATTAGTATTATTTACCGATCACATCAGACAGGGACGGGGATACACGTAACACAAATAACTTACCGCCTTCATGGTATTGTCCCGGTACCAGTTATTTATTATTTGACCGACTTCACGACAGACAGTGACAGGGATACAACGGTACACCAAAAGGGACACTTACTCGCCTTATATGTTTTGTCCCGGTACCAGTATTAGTTTAGTTAGCCGATACACAGACTTGACAGGAGGATAACACGGTAACACAAATGGAACTTACACGCCCTTATGGTTTTGTCCCCGGTACCAGGTAGTATATACGTATACTGAGGGATAGGCGGCTACACATGGATACGCTAGGTAGTCCACCAGATATACTACCGTGCACATACAGTGAGGGGATACACGGTACCACAAATGGGAACTTACCTCCTTATGGTTGATTGTCCCGGTACCAGTATTTTAGTATTGATTTACCGATCACATAGACATGGTGACAGGGGAATACACGGTAAACAAATGGGAACTTACCGGTCCCTTATGTTTATTTCCCGGTACCCAGTTATCTTAGTATTTATTACCGATGCAACAGACAGTGACAGGGATACAAACGGTAAACACAATGGGAACTTACCCGCCTTATGGTTATTGTCCCTGGCCGTAACTAGTGATTAGTATTATTACCGATCCACATGACAGTGACAGGGATACACGGGTAAGACCACAATGGGACTTTACGCCCTTAGGTTATTGTCCGTGTACAGCTATTAGTATATCTCCGATCACAAGACAAGTGACAGGGGATACACGAACACACAATGGGACTTACGCCCTTATGTTATTGTCCCGGTACCAGTTATTATGGGTTATTAACCGATCACACTAGAAGTGGCAGAGGATACCGTAACAACAATGGGAAACTTACCGCCCTTATGTTATTGTCCCCGGTACTCAGTATTGTATTATTACCGAGTCAACATAGACATGACCAGAGGGATACACGGTACACAAAGAACTTACCACGCCTTTATGGTTATTGTCCCGGTACCAGTGTTAGTTTATTACCGATCACATAGCAGTGAACATGGGATACACAGGTAACCACAAATGGGAACTTCCCGTCCCTTATGTGAGTTGTCCCGGTACATATTAGTAAATTATTTACCAGATCACAATAGACGTGACAGGGGATACAGGTAACACAAATGGGGGAACTTACCGTCGCCCTTACTGGTTATTGGCCCGTGTAACCAGTATTAGTATTATTACCGACACTCAGACAGTACAGCGGGATACACGATACACAAATGGAACTTAACCGTCCTTATGGTTATTGTCCCGGTAACCAGTATTAGTATATTTACCGATCATACACAGTGACAGTGGGGAACGGGGGTGAGGATACACGTAACACAAATGGTAAACTTACCCGCCCTTATGGTTTTGGTCCCGTGACCCAGTATTAGTATATTACCGATCTCACATAGACATGCGAACGGGATACACGAGTACACACAAATGGGAACTTAACTTCGACCTTCAATGGTTATTGTCCCGGTACCCGGGGGGGGAGTATTAGTATTATTACCGATCACAATGAGCAGTGACAGGGGATACACGGTAACACAAATGGACCTTAAACCGCCTTATGGTTATTGTCCCGGTAACCCAGTGTAGATTATTACCGATCAATAGACAGTGACATGGGATACACAAGGTAACACAATGGGAACATTACCACGCCTTATGGTTTATTGTCCCGGTACCAGTATTAGTATTATTACCGATCACATAGACATTGACAGGGGATCACGGTAACACAAATGGGAACTACCTGCCCTTAGGTTATTGTCGCCGGTACATTATTATATTATTACCGATCACATAGACATTGACAGAGGAACACGTAACACAAATAGGAACTTACCCGCCCTATTGGTTATTGTCCGGTACAGTATTAGTCTTATTACCGACCAAATAGACAGTGACGGATACCGGTAACACAAAATGGGAACTTACCGGCCCTTATGTTATTGTCCCCGGTACCAGTATTAGTATATTACCGACCCATAGACATTGACAGGTGAAACCGGTAAAAACAAATGGGAACTTTACCGTCCTTATGGTTATTGTCCCCGTACCAGTATTAGTGTTATTACCGATCACATAGACTGACGAGGAATACACGATAACACAAATGGGAACTACCGCCCTATGGTTATTGTCCCGGTACCAGTATTGTATTATTCCCGATCAACATAGACAGTGCCAGGATACACGATAACACAAATGGGAACTTACCGTCCTTATGGTTATTGTCCGGTAGCCAAGTATTGTATTATTACCGAGCACACATACATGACAGGGATACACGTTAACACCAATGGGAATTCCCCCGCCCTTATGGTTATTGTCGGTACCAAGTATAGTATTATTACCGATCACACAGACAGTGCCGGGGATACACGGTAACCACAAATGGGAATTACCGCCCTTATGGTTATTGTCCCAGTACCAGTATTAGTATTATTACCGGATCACCGAAGTGACAGGGATACCACGGTAACACAAATGGAACCTTAACCGCCCTTATGGTTATTGTCCCGGTCCAGTATTAGTATATTACCGATCACACAGACAGTGCCACGGGATACCCGGTACACAAAATGGGAACTTACCGCCCTATGTTATTGTCCCGGTACACAGTATTAGTATTTTTACCGATCACGCAGACATTGACACGGGAATACACGTACACAAATGGGAACTTACCGGCCCTTATGGTTATGTCCCTGTACCATATTAGTATTATTACCGATCCACAGACAGTGACAGGGGATCACGGTCACAAATGGGAACTTACCACCTTATGTTATTGTCCCGGTAAACCAGTTTAGTATTATTACCTATCACACAGACGTGACAGGGGATCCCGGTAACCAAATGGGAACTCACCGTCCCTTAGGGTTTTTGTCCGGTCGCAGTGTTATATTATTACCGATCACACAGACAGTGCATGTATACACGGTAACCAATGGGAACTTACCGCCCTTATGGTTATTGTCCCGGTACCAGTGTTAGTGTTATTACCGATCACACAGACATGTGACCAGAGGATCCCCGGTAACACAAATTGGTAACTACGCCCTTAATGGTTATGTCCCGGTAACCAGTTGTTAGTATTATTTACCGATCACATAGACAGGACAGGGGAGTACCCGGTAACACAAATGGGAACTTACCGCCTATGGTTATTGTCCCCGTCCCAGTATTAGTATTATTACCGATCACATAGACAGTGACAGGGTATACACGTTAACACAAATGGGAACTTACCGCCCTGATGGTTATTGTCCGTACCTGTTAGTCTTATACCAATCACATAACAGTGACAGGGATACACGGTACCCCAAATGGGACTTACCGTTTGTTCCCCCCCCTTATGTATTGTCCCGGTACCAGTAGTAGTATTATTAACCGATCACATAGACAGTGACAGAGGATACCGTAAACAAATGGGGAACTTATCCGTTCCTATGGTTATTTCCGGTACGTATTAGTATTAATACCGATCACATAGACAGTGACACAGGGGATACAGGTAACACAAATGGGAACTTTACGTCCTTTATGGTTATTGTTCCCGGTACCAGTCATTAGTAATTATTACCGATCACATAGACATTGACACGGGGATACACGGTAACACAAATGGAACTTACCGTCCCTTATGTTGATTGTCCCGGTACCCAGTATTAGTAGTATTACCGATCACATGACAGTGAGGCAAAGGGATCCCTGGTAACACAGACATGGGAATTACCGTCCTTATTGTTATTGTCCCCCGGTACCAGTATTAGTATTAATACCGCTCCACACTCCAAGACGTGACAGGGGATACACCGTAACACAACGGTAACTTATACCGTCCATTATGGTTATTGTCCCCGGTAACCAGTATTGTTTATTCCCGACACAGAGACAGTGACCGGGGATACACGGTAACACAAATGGGTACTTACGCGCCCTTTATGGTTATTGTCCCTGTACCATGGTTAGTATTCTTACCGATCACATAGAAATGACAGGGGTACACGGTAACCGAACAAATGGGCAACTACCGACCTTATGGTTATTGTCCCGGCACCAGTATTAGTATTATACCGATCACATAGACAGTGACAGGGATACACGGTAACAACAAATGGGAACTTAAACCCGCCCTTATGGTTATGTCCCTACATATTAGTATATTTTACCCGAATCACATAGACAGGTGACAGAGATACACGGTAACACAAATGGGAACTTACCGTCCTTAATGGTTATTGTCCCCGGTACCATATTAGTATTATTACCGATCACATAGACAGTGACAGAGATACACGGTTAACACAATGGGAACTTACCGTCCTTATGGTTTATTGTCCTCGGTATCCATATTAGTGTTATTACCGATCACATAGACATGACGAGGATACACGGTAACGGCAATGGGAATTACCAGCCTTATGGTTTATTGTCCCGTACCAGTATTAGTGTTATTAACCGATCACATGACAGTGACAGGGGATCCACGGTACACAAATGGGAACTTAGCCGCCCTTATGGTTATTTTCGTACCAGTATTAGTATTAATTAAATACCGATCACATAGACAGTGACAGGGGATACACGGTAACACAAATGGGAACTTACCGCCCTTATGGTTATTGTCCCTGTACCAGTATCGTATTATTACCGATCACACTAGACAGTGACAGGGAATACACTGTAACACAAATGGGAACTTACACCAAGGACCAGGTCTAGGTTAAAGGTAAATGACTTTCTACCTCTTGTTTCTACTGTTCTAGATCTC
>JAACNH010003391.1:0-29475 GCA_019447015.1 Hymenochirus boettgeri
GCGAGTAAATATTGAATCCGTGAGTAAAATGTCAATTATACCTATACACGAGCATCGAATCCACGAGTAAAATGTCTATTATACCTATTCACAAGTAAATATTGAATTTGTGAGTAAAATGTCTATTATACCTATACGCGAGCATCGAATCCATGAGTAAAATGTCTATTATACCTATAAGCAAGCATTGAATCCGTGAGTAAAATGCCTATTATACCTATACGCGAGCATCGAATCCATGAGTAAAATGTCTATTATACCTAAACGAGCATCGAATCCGCAAGGTAAAATTCTATTATACCTATACGCGAGCATCGAATCCGCGAGTAAATGTCTATTATACCTATTCGCGAGTAAATATCGAATCCGCGAATAAAATGTCTATTATACCTATCGTGAGTAAATATCGAATCCCAAGTAAAATGTCTATTATACCTATACGAAAGCATTGAATCCATGATAAAGTGTCTATTTTACCTATACGCGAGCATAGAATCCATGAGTAAAATGTCTATTATACCTATACGCGAGCATCGAATCCGCGATTAAAATGTCTATTATACCTATACGCGAGCATCGAATCCATAGAGAAAGTCTATTATACCTATACGCGAGCATCGATCTATGAGTAAAATGCTATTATACCTATTCGCGAGTAAATATTGAATCCGTGAGTAAAATGTCAATTATACCTATACGCGAGCATCGAATCCACGAGTAAAATGTCTATTATACCTATTCACGAGTAAATATTGAATTTGTGAGTAAAATGTCTATTATACCTAACGCGAGCATCGAATCCATGAGTAAATGCCCATTATACCTATACGCGAGCATCAAATCCATGAGTAAAATGTCTATTATACCTATACGCGAGCATCGAATCCATGAGTAAATGTCTATTATACCTATACGCGAGCATCGAATCCATGAGTAAAATGTCTATTATACCTATACACGAGCATCGAATTCCAGTAAAATGTCTATTATACCTATACGCGAGCATCGAATCCTGAGAAAAATGTCTATTATACCTATTCGCGAGTAAATATCGAATCCGCGAATAAAATGTCTATTATACCTATCTGAGTAAATATCGAATCCGCAAGTAAAATGTCTATTATACCTATACGCAAGCATCGAATCCATGAGTAAAATGTTTTATTACCTATACGCGAGCATCGAATCCATGAGTAAAATGTCTATTATACCTATACGCGAGCTCGAATTCGCGAGTAAAAGTCTTTCCTATAGCGCATCGAATCCATGAGTAAAATGTCTATTATACCTATACGTGAGCATCGAATCTATTAAAATGTCTATATACCTATTCGCGAGTAAATATTGATGTGCAAGTAAAATGCCTATTATCCCTATACGCGAGTAAATATTGAATCCGTGAGTAAAATGTCAATTATACCTACACGCGAGCATCGAATCCGCAAGTAATGTCTATTATACCTATTCACGATAAATATTAAATTGGTGAGTAAATGTCTATTATACCTATACGCGAGCATCGAATCCAGCGAGTAAAATGTCTATTATACCTATTTGCGGTAAATATCGAATCCGCAAGTAAAATTTCTACTATACCTATACACGGCATTGAATCCACAAGTAAAATGTCTATATACCTGTACCGAGCATCGAATCCGCAAGTAAAATGTCTATTATACCTATACGCGAGCATCGAATCCGCGAGTAAATGTCTATTATACCTATTCGCCAGTAATATCGAATCCGTGAATAAATGTCTATATACCTATTCGTGAGTAAATATCGAATCCGCAAGTAATGTCTATTATACCTATACGCGAGCATTGAATCCATGAGTAAATTGTCTATTTTACCAATACGCAGCATAGAACCATGGGTAAAATGTCTATATACCTATACGCGAGCATCGAATCCGCGATTAAAATGTCTATATACCTATACGCGAGCATCGAATCCATGAGTAAAAAGTCTATTATACCTATACGCGAGCATCGAATCTATGAGTAAAATGTCTATTAACCTATTCGCGAGTAAATATTGAATTCGTGAGTAAAATGTCAATTATACCTATACCGAGCATCGAATCCACAGTAAAATGTCTATTATACCTATTCACAGTAAATATTGAATTTGTGAGTAAATGTTCTATTAACCTATACACGAGCATCGAATCCATGAGTAAATGCCCATTATACCTATACGCAGCATCAAATCCATGAGTAAAATGTCTATTATACCTATAAGCAAGCATCAAATCCACGAGTAAAATGTCTATTATACCTATACGCGAGCATCGAATCCATGAGTAAAATGTCTATTATACCTATACGCGAGCATCGAATCCATTAGTAAATGTCTATTATACCTATACACGAGCATCGAATCTATGAGTAAAATGTCTATTAACCTATACGCGAGCATCGAATCCATGAGTAAAATGTCTATTAACCTATTCGCGAGTAATATCGAATCCGCAATAAAAGTCTATTATACCTATTCGTGAGTAATATCGAATCCGCAAGTAAAATGTCTATTATACCTATACGCAAGCATCGAATCCATGAGTAAAATGTCTATTTTACCACGCGAGCATCGAATCCATGAGTAAAATGTCTATTATACCATACGCGAGCATCGAATTCGCGAGTAAAATGTCTATTATACCTATACGCGAGCATCGAATCCATGAGTAAAATGTCTATTATACCTATACGCGAGCATCGAATCTATGAGTAAAATGTCTATTATACCTATTCGCGAGTAAATATTGAATGTGCAAGTAAAATGCCTATTATCCCTATACGCGAGTAAATATTGAATCCGTGAGTAAAATGTCAATTATACCTATACGCGAGCATCGAATCCGCAAGTAAAATGTCTATATACCTATACGCGAGCATCGAATCCATGAGTAAAATGCTATTATACCTATTCGCGAGTAATATCGAATCCGCGAATAAAATGTCTATTATCCTATTCGTGAGTAAAATCGAATCCGCAAGTAAAATGTCTATATACCTATACGCAAGCTTTGAATCCATGAGTAAAATGTTTATTTTACCTATACGCGAGCATCGAATCCATGAGTAAAATGTCTAGTTATTAACCTATACGCGAGCATCGAATTCGCGAGTAATGTCTATTATACCTATACGCGAGCATCGAATCCATGAGTAAAATGTCTATTATACCTATACGTGAGCATCGAATCCATGAGTAAAATGTCTATTATACTTATACGCGTGCATCGATTTCATGAGTAAAATGTCTATTATACCTATTCGCGATCATCGAATCCCGAGTAAAAAGTCTATTATACCTATTTGCAAGTAAATATCGAATCCGCAAGTAAAATATCTATTATACCTATACGCACATCGAATCCATGAGTAAAATGTCTATTATACCTATTTGGGAGGAAATATCGAATCCGCAAGTAAAATGTCTATTATACCTATACGCGAGCATCGATTCGCGAGTAAAATGTCTATTATACCTATACGCGAGCATCGAATCCATGAGTAAAATGTCTATTATACCTTTACGTGAGCATCGAATCCATGAGTAAAATGTCTATTATACTTATACGCGTGCATCGATTTCATGAGTAAAATGTCTATTATACCTATTCGCGATCATCGAATCCGCGAGTAAAAAGTCTTTATACCTATTTGCAAGTAAATATCGAATCCGCAAGTAAAATATCTATTATACCTATACGCGAGCATCGAATCCATGAGTAAAATGTCTATTATACCTATTTGGGAGGAAATATCGAATCCGCAAGTAAAATGTCTATTATCCTATACGCGAGCATTGAATCCGCGACTAAAATGTCTATTATACCTTTCATGTGTAAATATTGAATCTGTGAGTAAAATGTCTATTATACCTATACGCGAGCATTGAATCTCGAGTAAATGTCTATTATACCTATTCGCAGTTAATATCGAATCCGCAAGTAAAATGTCTATCATACCTACACCGAGCATCGAATCCGCGAGTAAAATGTCTATTATACCTATTCTGAGTAATATTGAATCTGTGAGTAAAATGTCTATTAAACCTATACGCGAGTTAATATCGAATCCGCAAGTAAAATGTCTATTATACCTATGCGCGAGCATAAATCCATGAGTAAAATGTCTATTATTCTATTCACAAGCATTGAATCTGCGAGTAAAAATGTCTATTATACCTATTTGCGAGTAATTACCAAAACCGCAAGTAAAATATCTATTATACCATCGAATCCATGAGTAAAATTCCCATTATACCTATACGTGAGCATCGAATCCATGAGTAAAATGTCCATTATACCTATCAACGTGCATCGATCCACGAGTAAAATGTCTATTATACCTATTCACGAGCATCGAATCCATGAGTAAAATGTCCATTATACCTATACACGAGCATCGAATCCACAAGTAAAATGTCTATTATACCTATACGTGAGCATCGAATCCATGAGTAAAATGTCCATTATGCCTATACACGAGCATCGAATCCCCGAGTAAAATGCCTATTATACCTATACACGCATCGAATCCAGTAAAATGTCCATTATACCAATACGTGAGCATCAAATCCACAAGTAAAATGCATATTTACCTATACGCGAACATCAAATTCGTGAGTAAAATGTCTATTATACCAATACGCAAGGAAATATCACATTATCGAATCCGCGAGTCGTTGGGATAATTATCAAGTGTTCAAATGCGAGAGCTCGAAAGTAGCGGTGTGAGAGTAAAATCGTTTTTTTCGAAAGTCCTGGATTTTTTACGTGTTCCGCAGACCATTCCCCAGGTCCCAGAGCCATTTACATTAAGTTACAATTAATATTTTAATTGTATTCCATTCGAAGTTTTCGACTTTTTTGACTCTCATTAACTTTATGGGTCCGTTTTCGAACTTTCAAACTTCCATATAGTTCGAAAGTTCGAAACGGACTGAAAATTCGGCCATCTCTAATAGAAGAAGCAGTAGAGTGAAGGGATTTAAAGGGTAGGAGAAGGATTTGTATACAATGCACTGTTTAAGGGGGAGCCAGTTGTTGTCCGTACGAGGAGATTTGATCCTGTTTAGTATGTTTGTACAATTTTATCTATAAGTGCCACTTGGGTACGCAGCGCGTACATTATAATACAAGTATACAAACAAGGGGATAAGGCAAGCCATTATGAAGATAGATAAAAAATTATCTTAATACAATTTTATACATCGGTTAAAAGCACATATATCATATATATATAAATTCTGTATAATTGATATAAGTGCAACATGCCTTGATACATTAGGAATGAGATCCTCGCCCCCAAACTTACAATCTAAGTATTTTTTTAAAAATATTGTTTATTATACAGCGAAACAATACGTGTGGCAGAGGTAAGTATAGACTGAAGGGAGAGAGGTGTGAAGCAGGAAGACCAGTAAGTAGTAGGTTGCAATAGTCCAGGCGCGATTGGTGAGAGCATGCATAAGCATAGCAGTGGTTGGGAAAGAAAGGAACCTTCCTTGTGAAGGAAAAAGCAGCAGGTTTACAACATAGTTAATACAGTTAGAAAAGTAGACAGAGGAGTCAATAATTACCCCTAGCGCGTGGCCGATTGGATGGGGAACATGGGGGTATTGTCAACGAAATAGAGAAAGATGGGACAGGATTATGTTTAGTAGGGAAATGATCAGTTCAGTTTTAGAAAGATTTAATTTGAGGTAGCGTTGAGACATCCAGGAGGAGATGGCAAGGAAGGAGGCAGTCTGAGATACATTATTGGATGTCAGGAGTTAGCATAGGTGTGGACAAGTAGACTTGTGTATCATCTAGAATAAGAATAGAAGTTGACCAGTTTGATCTAACAAGTCAACGAAGATGCAAAATGATGAAGATAGTTATGGCTAGTCTAGGAAAGGGGACCCATGCACGTAACATATTATTAGATAATACATGGTATAGTCAGATAATTGCTTTTTTCAGACATGACAAAAGCAAAACAACAACGTCCGTTTTACAACACAGATGTAAAATAAGACCCAGGCATAATATACCAAGCGGTATCAGAATTTTGCAACCAAGTTACATAATACAGTAATGGTCAGGCAACAGAACATAATTGGGCTTGTCAATAAAAGGTACAAATATTTGCCTCTTAATCTTAATATTTGATCCTAATCTGCAGCAACCAATCATATATTTCCTATTTAGTTGTCAATGAAGCTAGAAAATATCTGATAACATTGGATTGGTGGGCATCACGGTGGCTGAAGTCCTGAGTTCGATTCCACCCTTGGACACATTTGCAAAGAGTTTTGTATGTTTTCCCCGTTCTTGCGTGGGTTTCATCCTGTACTCTGGTTCTCCCCACAATCATAAAGACATCTGATAGGTTGTATGTTTCAAATAAATGTACTTAGATTGTAAGCTCTTTGGGCAGGGCCTGATGTGAATGAATACATGTAAATGTAAGTGATACGGAAGATGCTGGCACTTTATAAATCCACAACAATAATAATAGATTAATAGTACGCAAACCTCCTACTTAATAAGCCCCTTTGTGACGCAATCAGAACACTATCACTAAGTACCATAAGCTTGTGACTGGGGTATAGCACAACATTGCTATAATGTCATACCAACCTTTTATACTTATATATAACCATAACCTATTTGGAAACACAAACATCCAGACACACATTTAGAACCTATAAAAACAAAACAACACAACGATCTTTCCTACAGCTTAAAAGATAAATCAGCCTTTTCTGTAATCCTATCACCGTTTCTGCAGATCTTTATAATTATTGACTGAATAATCTTCTTTGCATCTCCCCTCACTGTGATATTGTGTTTGTAAAAAAAGAGAAATTCAGCAAAAATTGGTATGATGCAAAAAAAATCCAACTAGTTATCTTTAGCCAGCGCTATTTACAGCATACAGGTAATTGGATGGTCTAAGATATGATTGAGGCCTTTCTACTATCTGTTTCCGCTTCATTATATAATGTAGATAAGCTCTGAAAAACTACAGTAAAAGAAAATATTTGTTCTTCAAGCAAATCCTCACAGCAAAGCAAACTTTCTGATATCCTTACCACAGGGGAGATCTGGAAAAAAAATGTTCCCGTTTTTACACCTTGAAGCAATAGATTTTCATTACATTGGTAAATGCCAAAAGGAATTTGCAATTTCACATGTCTCTAATATATTTAATACCTATCCTGCATATTCTTTTTAAAACAAACAAACAAAGGATTCAGAGTGTAATTTGTCGTAGAGGAATTGATGTAAGATGTAAAGATCAGCAGAATGTACACACCAGTCGGAACATTTATTTAATTTAATGTCTGAGGTCCAAAATTTACGAATAGCAGTGGCATAACTAGAATCATTTGGCCCCCCGGAAAACTATAACAGGGCCCTATCCCTGCTTTCTCTATAATAGTTTTCTGGGAGGAGACTGTTGCTGGGTGTGCTCCACTGGAGTTTACGCCCCTGATCATTTAGCATAGAAATCTTGGCATGAATAATTAAAATTAGCAGAGTTAAATGATTGACTGTTTGTACTCAGTTTATCTATAATTTGTCTATAATTTTTATAAACTAGAGGATCGACAGGAACCCAGATCCAACACGGAAACCCTCGGCTCAGAAATCCGAAAGATCCATCCGAATCCGACGGATCCTCCAGATTTCGGGCCATTGGAAGATATTTTCGTTAATTTTCTAAATAGCGCCTTGAACATTCGAAAATCTTTGAAAACACAATCGGAAAATTTTGAAAATGGTCTCCAATTGTATTTTCGGTAATTTTGAACATCAAGGCTATTTTACAAAATTATTGAAAACAGCCTCGTACTTTTGAAAATTATCAAAAATTCGTTCTGGTTTCGGATATTCAGATCTTTGGGATTTTCCCAAATCCGGAAATCCGAAAACGGAACGAAACTAGTGGTTTCGGCCTCTGTATATATACCACAATATTATATATTATATTATTATATATATATATATATATATATAATATTATATATATATATGAGTGCTGGTCTGAAGGACTCAGAGAAGCATGCAGAAACTTTCTTTAAAACGTTCAATAAGGAATAAGGCAAGTTATTTATATAGATGTTATAACGTGCTTAGCTTGAGGCATGAAGTCCTTGCAAGTGGTGAAAATCCACCAAAAAGGGTAGATGCTTCAACCAAGATACAAATGCCGATATTCAATCACATAGCAAAAAACCACAATGGGTAAAGCTAATCTCCTATTCTAGACAAAATTAGTTGTAATGGGGGGTTTACAATCTAAGCTTATACACTGTGCTGGTGGTTTGAGATGCAGGACCATGCTTAGTGACCTAGAGTTGGCAGTATAGCAATCTGATGGCTTAATATCCCCAAGAATTTGGTGGTATTATATCATGGTTCTTAATAAAATGCTGAGTTACTCTCTATGATTTTCTGTGTACTACATCAAATCTGATTTTTTAGAACTAGAGTAATAACCGAACTAGGCTGGATTAAATTTGAATTGTTTTTAATCTAAACAGCCACATGTTGGGTCTTCTAATGGCCAGAATGTTAAAAGATAACTCCACCCTCATAATTCACCTTTTAGAAAGAATGTCCCCTTTAAAATTTCTGGAGCTATCCTACCTTGTCCTCTTAATCAATAGCCTTTTCCTGCTAGGATGCTATGTGAGCAATTAAGTAATCTGAGCATGTTCAGTGGAGGCATAATCCACTGAACATGATTTGAAGAACATAATTTGAACACTCACCATAATTTCTCACAGGCTCAGCCAAAGATGTGATCCAGGGCTCATTTGAAGGAAAGACTACAGGCTTTTATTTAATATGACTTTCTTGGAGACCACAGTTGCCCTTTAAGTGTTGATGTATATATATCAAATTTAATAACAAACAATCTAATTTTAGATTTTGAAAAATGTGTGTATAACAAGATCCACTTTTGAGTGGAGTTCATGGTATTGGCTACAACTATTTAAAAACATTGCAAAGAAGAATGAAGTTAATTATTTATTAATTAAAAAGTCAAACTCAAAGTTCTAACCAGTGTGTGTCTTGTTTTGACCCAACTTTGTCCAGTTAACTTAAGATGCACGTATGCACCAGGGTTCATATCACCAGCATTTCCAAGAAACGACTGGAAGTTTTGATGCAGAATGGTAGCCATTTTTTTGCAACAAAACATTAAAATGTGCACATCAAAACAAGGTTTGTCAGTTGAAACTATGGCAAGCTAGTTAAATAAGGTCTAACATTTGTGAAAAGACCCCTGAGTGCCCCTTTATTTCTTTCTTATACT
Organism: Hymenochirus boettgeri; assembly: GCA_019447015.1. Classification (NCBI taxonomy): domain Eukaryota; kingdom Metazoa; phylum Chordata; class Amphibia; order Anura; family Pipidae; genus Hymenochirus; species Hymenochirus boettgeri. Next base: position 9,330 of record JAACNH010003391.1, read on the forward strand.
TCAGTTCCACTAAGGGTCTCACCACGGCTAGGAAACACTTTTTTGTGTGTGTCCACACTCTACAGTTGAATTATATATACAGGCAAAACATTCATGCAAGAATTAGCAACATTTATGGATTTGCAGATTTCTACATGAAATTTCTGTATCCCAGAACAACTTGTATTATCCAAAAACACGGGTGCATTCATAACAAGACATTCTATGAAGAAGAAACTACTGTAGCAGGAAATGGGCTAGAAATATTCTCCTTATGTCACTATGGTCTTCGTATTTTCTCTGTTGTTATTATGTAAATCTCTACTGTTTTTACTTATCTCCTTTGCTTTTAGCTCGCAAGTGAAAACAATATACATTAGTTTGAAAATGTGTGTGGGGGTTGTATATAACATTTAGAAAATATCAGCTATCAATAGAATGACAGACAGACACGAGATACAAGCAGACAGATAGGTGATCATGTAAAAAAAATTACTAATCATTAGCTAGCTGGTGGATATAGATAATTATTATTATTATAGATTATTATGGGCCAACATCTTCTGTGGTGCTTATAATAGAAGCTAAAAAGATAGGTGATAATAGATTGATAATAATAATCAATAGAAATTGATTGATGATAGATGATAGATAGATAGATAGATAGATAGATAGATAGATAGATAGATAGATAGATACTTGATAAAGGTCGTAATTAGAGATGTGAATGAGTTTCATTTTTGAATTCTGTTAGTTTCGTTTTCGAATTTTCGAAAGTTCGAGTTTCGATTTTCAAAAAATTGTCTACTTTCGATTTCGAAAATCGTCTACTTTCAATTTTGATTTTTGAAAATCGTCTACTTTCGATTTTCAATAATTATCTCTACTTTCGATTTTGGATAATTATCTACTTTCGATTTCCGAAAATTATCTACTTTCGAATTTCGATTTTCAATAAAATTAGAAAATTTAAAAAACGGGTCTGTGAAATACGGGAGTTCCGAAAGTTTAGTTGGGACTTCGAAACCTTCAGATTCGATTCGAAACTGGGTTCTAATCGAACCCACATTACATCTCCAGTCCTAATAGAAGACTGAAACATTGCTGTCTGTTATACTGTAACAATGTTTTTATTACACTGTAATAAAAACATTTGTTGCAAGAGCGCTTGCAATTATACTATGATTTGATATGGTATCAGTCTAGCATAAGCACCTGGACATCCAAGAATTGCATTGAAACGTGTACACATATTGGACAATTAGATAGATAGATAGATAGATAGATAGATATAGATACAGACAGACAAGACAGACATATACATAGATTGATAGATTATAAACACAGATATATATGTAAACACAACATTTTTTCCCAGCCTTGTTTTGTTCGACAAATAAACTGTTTTTATTTCAGTTTGTAACAATATCATCTGACCTTAATTCTGCCTATTAAGAAACTTTAAGTGACATAACCCTGAAACCAACATGTAGCGCTCTGATGTTCAGCTCCAGAGTGAAAAAAGCTGTGATTATTATTCTTCTGTGTGATCTTGCAGATTGCCCTGATGATCAATGAAGTTTAATCTTGCCCCCCCCCCTTGCTTGCCAGTAGAGCACCACAAACCGCAGGGCAGTTTAAGGCAGCCTGAAATCTCTTACATCTGGAAAAGCAATAATTCATGGGATTTCACTTGACAGCCATGACAGGCAGCAGGACAGCCAGAAACAACTGTCTCTTATGTTGTGCTATTTGCAAAAAGTCAAGAGAGGAGGAGCAGTCAACGGGACCACACATCCTTCTTTAGCATATGCTAGAGGATGAAATGCTTTTATTTTCTGCAGATGCTTCATGAATAGGCCCTAAATATTACATAGACAGTAGCTATCACTTCCATACAAAATCCTTGCTGTCTGCTTAGCTGCAAAGCATGGAAGGTCTATTGTCTGCCAAAGGGTCATGGTTACAGTTTCAAAGATTTTATTTAGAGAGATTTCACATACTGCATTTTGATTTATGGACATTGCACACCCTGCTGTTCCTAAATATGATACCATCATCTGAGTGGGATTATTTGGTGAATATTTTATGGGATTTAACAGTAACTTTCAGAGGGAGATCATGAATGAACAGCAAAGTAGCAGATTTACTGTGGCGCAGTTTGTGCTGTCAGGCTCCTAGCCGGTGTTTATGATTTCTCTAGAAGCAGAAAATAAACATTGTCTCTTTAATGGGTCTCTTTATGTGTAGGCAGCAGGAGCTACCTGGTCTCTCAACAATAGCTGGTGCATTGGTTTGCCTCATTTCACATGGAGTAATGCCTACAAATTAGTATTTCTGCCTTTTCCTCGCTTTCGGGGGGAAAAAATAAAAAAAAAAAGCCCAAAAACGATTCAGATGCTAATGTTCACAAGGTTTGAATTCTTTTCCACATCTTTATCAGGCAGTGACAGCAGAACACTTAACCAAAAATGGTCAAAAGCCTCTAATGAACATTATACCTTATTAGGTTCCCTGTCTACCTTATCCCTGATGACTGCAGGCTGAGACATGGACATCAATTGATTCCTTAACACTTTGTTATGTGAAATCATGAAATAAATAGGTGGCTTCAATAAATAATATTTTATTTCTTTATATGTAGAATGTTTACAAACGGGCAGAACTGCCATGGCTTCTAGAGGTTTAGGATCCCTATTTAAATATAGGAGCATTAAGGTATTAAAGCACAGTCACCATTCTTATTGTTTGGCTCACTACCATCAACTATTTCTACCCGTTATTATAGTCAATAAATGTTCCCCGATTATGTGAGCTTATAATAGGCCACATGATGCAATGCATCTTAATCAGTAGCTTTATTGGTTGATAGTCTGCCATTAGATAGACTGCCAACCAATGTTGACCCTATCTAGGAAGATAGGATCAAAACTGACCTGTGTGTATGCCTGTAAAGATTCCATTAATTCAGGTTATAGTATATCTGTGGTACTCAGTTAGGTTCATACACACGTGTGATTGTGGGTCCCGACCCACAACACACTATGTGTACGACCGTCGTTTTGGCCGATGATCGGCCTGTGTATGGGCACTTTATCCCCGTTCGGTCGGGGATTGTTGCCCACCGACCGGGCAGATCTCCGAATGATAAAGGCGATAAAGGGACTATACACGGGCCGACTATCAGCCAAAACTTAAGTTCGTACACACCGCGCGTCACGGGTCAGGACCCCAGATTGAAGTTAGGCCTGTGTGTACTAGCTCTGTCTGTCTGTCTATCTATACTATCTATCTATCCTATGCCCATATGCTGCATCATTCTATTTTAATTCCCCTATTTGTCTCTGGCTCTCTATTGATCAGCCTCACAGTCTCCCACTTTTTCTGTTTGTCTACACTACATAACTACTCTATATCCCATGAGCAACTAGATACTTGATAACACTACATCAGTTAAAAACAGTTTTCCGACGCTATTGTTTCACTAAAATATATTTCAGTTAACAAATGTTTTATAAAAGAATATCACCCTGCCTTGTATATACAAGCAGACAGCAATAATTTAAAATTTTTATTTAATGAGACAACGCTGTATGCCAAAGAAAAACAATCTTCTTGCCAAGCTACACATGTTAACCTAAATGTGTTCCATGTGGAAACAGAAAGACGATATGAAGAGAAGGCTGGCAAACTCCATTCAGTTGGCACTTGCTGCCATCTACACATTTTGGCTTCCAGATTACAGCTACAATTGGAAACACTGGCAGTTCTTTTTATTTTGTCCTTTTTTTTTCAACTCCATTTCCAAGCTTGGCAATAAATTGCCTTTCTCTCGTGCAACATGCAGGAAAGAAGAAAATCCTGCACATCAGATAACTTAAGGTGTCCATGGCGACAAATGCATTTTATTTATTTAAAATATTCCAGAAGGAGAAATACATTGAGATGAATATCTCTTTCCAAGTATGTTCTGGGTTATATTACAGAGACAATGCACAGACGACATTTCTGTAAACTGAATCAACAGTACAGGCGCAGCATTAAAATGAGACAGGATCTAAAAAAAAAAACCTTAACATAAAGCAGCAATGCGAGTCCTGATGAAGGTTCGTTATTACTAACAATCCTATCAAATGGTTTTTTACAGTCAATGGGGTGTGTGGGTACTTGGAAGCATTAGTCAGCAGGATCTCTAAATCTTTGCAAATATTTCATCTTTTAATGTGTTTTGAAAACTAATCTCCACCTCCTACATTTATCAATGAAATTATGTTTCTGTTCATGAAGCGTTTGGTTAGGTGGTAAATGGCCAGGCTCGTGGGGGCAAAGTGTGGCTGCATTCAATGAATTTAGGGAGATTTGATAGCTATGTTTTTTTGTGACAGTCAGACCATTGTTGATAATATTTACAAATGTATGGAAGTAAATAAATATGGACGGTTACACATTTTCATACTGATATGTTAGATTGGCTAAATACATATTGAAGAATGAAGTTGACGTTTTTCTCTGCACCCCTTTGGTTATCTTAAGCTGAACTACATTTAAATGATAAATGGCACAGCATGCATTCTGTATCTGCTAACTTCCAGTATAGCTGTATCTTCACCTCCAGAGTGGCTATAGACCAGATACATAGTTGCAGGTGGTTGGTGATTTCTAGCCCTCCCTCCCCAGCCTATCCCCACCTGCCAGAGCTGTCAAGGGTACTACAGGGTAAACTGCCCTCAACCTCTCTGTAATTAAGTCTAAGGCTGGGTACACACCAGCCATATATTCACGTCATTTTCGGTCAAAAATATTGGCTGTGTGGGGGCGGTGGCCGTGAACGGCATCGATCTCGTTTGTCTAGATCGGATGAACGAACGAACAATCGGGCATGTTGGAAAATTCCAATTGATCGTGCGGTTCCCTATGGGAATGCACGATCGCTCATAGCGAGCGCTCAGTCGGACGAAAAGTCCCTCTGTGTGTACCCAGCCTAAGCAATTTATAGTGACTAACTTGGGGGCTATCAAATCAATTGCCAGAAGTACAGGTGAAGTCTCCACCTTTCTTGGATTTCAGATTGACAGCTATTAAAGAATTCTAGAATCCATTCAGACTCAGAGATATTTTAGCTTATTGGTAAAGCTGGATACACACAGTAACGGCAAAGGAAACAATCATTCGATGTTGGCTTCTGGAACGAAAGGTAGTGACTGAAAATCACCCCATCACAGTCAGCCCCCTGTATTGAAGGACAGGGAGCCGCCACAATTGCTAGGTATATGGCAGTCTGAAACAATCTTACTTAAACTAAAATAGGGAGACCATTCGTAATTATGTTTAGCCACATCTTTAACAGATTATAGATGGAATATTACAGATTGGTACTGTGTGTACCCAGGCCCAGCTTAAAGGGTAACTGTAATTATTACAACACAACTGCCCACTATTGCAAAGAGCTCTCTATACTTTTCAAACAAGCGCTAGGATGTATCTGTTTATTCAATTAGATCAACTGGACTTGAAATGTAGTTCTTGAAGACGTTTCGCTAGTCATCCGACTGGCTTTTCAATTCAGAATGACTTGTACAAGAATCTGTGGCAATTATGTACCCTGAAAATCCCAATTAGCATATCACAGCCAGTGTTAGGTGTGATTGATATGTGGCTAAGAGGGTGTTATAGGAACGCCCGAGTAAGGTGTTAAAACAGCATTGTAGGATGATGTATCTAGCGTTTCTGAATCTTAAGTTATAGGCTTGTAAAGTTAAACTTCTACTGTGTCCTGTCTCTCTAACAGGGCTATGTACTTGTATTACATAGCATAATCTTATCATTAAAATAGTGCTAATTTGCCCTAACCATCAGATGTTAGATTCATTGAAAGCTAATATCTGATTGATAGGGAAAATTAGCACCATTTGTAATGATAAGACACTTTATTACATAGCCTCGATAGTGTCACATGTGAACTGTGTAAAAAGCCGCATCCACATATAAGCGATCTTTACTGAAACTAGTTAAGCACCCTATACACATGCTTGTGAAGGTTCTCATTCATCCAGGTCATGGTTATCTGTTGTATTCAATTAGATTAACTGGACTTGAAGTTTAGTTCTTGAAGACTTCGCTAGTCCTGACGACTGGCTTTCTCAATTCAGAATGACTTGTACAGAATCTGTACACCCTATACACGTTTTTTTTTTTTTTTTGGAGGCGATTTCAACATTTTGATCAGATAGCTCGAAATGTTGAAACCCGTCGAGCAGTTTATCAGGAAAGGCAGGTAATTTCCCCCAACCCATCTTCTGTCCCAGAAACAGACTGCCCATGTATAGCTAGCTAACAGACCTGCGACCATTCTATGTCCATTCCTCTTTTATAGTACTTGAACAGAGTCCGTGGAGTGGAAACAGGTAAATTGTGAGGTGCTCACCCTAATTGCCCATGCCACAACTGGTAATAACAGTATATATATATATATATATATATATACTGGAAGGGAGGCACACTCAAAAGCGCTTTATAGCATAAATAATTTATTAAGTGCTGAAACAACCAGGTAAACAACATTTCGGGGGGTCCAACCCCTTAGGCGAGGAAGGGGGTTGGACCCCCGAAATGCTCTGTACCGTTTTTTTCATGTGGCATGGGGTATGTCCATTTTTGGCCAAGCCTACCTGATAAAAAGTGCAGTTTTTTTCCTCTAATGATCTAACCTGCCCATTCAGCATTTTATTGTGGTGTAAATAAATACTTCCGAAATTCTGACTTCCTGTTTGCTGGGTGATAAAGGGTAACTGTGGTCCAAAATGATCTTTAGGTAAATTGACAGAATTGCTTTCATGAGCAATTTGGCAATTACTTTCATTATTTATTTACATAATTTTGAAGTATTTACATTTATGTGTGATATGGTTGCAGCATCACCAGATCCCTGCATTCCTGCTTCCTGCACTGAAACCATGTGACAGTCCTCTCCATGTTTTCCCTCCTTGGGGCCCCATGGCCCTCCTGCAGTCTTCGCTGGCCTTTCCTTGCAGCCTCCTGTGGCCCCTCCCACTCATGTGCTCTGTGGCCCCTCCAACTCATGGCTCTGTGGCCCCTGCCACTCATGGCTCTGGGGCACCTCCCACTTGCAGGCCCCAGAGCCCCTCCACTTGTGAGCCCCAGCCCCTACCCCTTGTGGGCCCCAGGCCCCTTCCACTTGGGGCCCCTTCTACTTGCAAGCCCTGGGCCCCTTCCACTCACAGGCCCCCTCCCTCTTGTGGGCCCTCCCACTTGGGCGCAGTGGGGGAGGACCCACGAGTGTGTAGAGCCTAGAGTTTGTGAGTGGAGGGGGCCACAGGGGCTGCAAGGGGAGGGGACACAGGGCCCACGATTGGGAAGGGCTAGCAAGTGGAAGGCATTAAAAAAAGCAGTGGCTGGGGCTGCGCTGTCTCCCCACCCCCCTCCTACCTTCAGTCATGCACTGAGCATGTTCCAACCGCAGATTAGAGGAGGAAATAATATTTCTGACCGCAGATTCAGAACCTCCCACCCCCTAACTTTCTGATCAGTGATTTCTTCATATTTTGGGCATGCAGCACGTAGAGAGGTGGTTGATGGCTCATTTTAAAGGTATAACCTGGCCTTTCATTTAAAATAAACTTGTTGGGAGACACAGTTCCCCTTTAAGTTGGTATAGTGTGCATTCTGGGAGAAAGAAAGACCTTTACAGAACCTGAATGTCAGCTCATCTTAGTCAAGGATTTATTTATTTCAAGTTCTAGATGTTTGTACGTATTCCCAGACCATTTCCTAGGTCCCATAGCCATGTACAGTCAGTTACCATTACTATTGTAATTCAGAGACAGACTCTAGAAATATCAAAAATCACAGTTAGTAAAGTTCAAATCCATAAAGTTTGGGTTCATTCGAATTAAAGTTTGATTCGAACTCAGGTTCTAGTTCAAGTTCTAGTCCATCTCCCTTTCTACTGCAGAAACCACAATTAAACAGTATTAACTAATTTTAACAATATTATACTATTTTAAAGTTGCAAAAGTGTTTCATACTAAACCCAGATGGAAGATGAACTTCTCTGGTAAAACTTTGGTGCAGCCAATAAACATTCCCCACCAGACACCATTTCATTAGTTCCTCCTACTCTAGCAGTTTTACAGGTGTTTTCAGTAAATGCATCCTGCATATAACACCTTTCTTTTTAATTCAGAAATAAAATTAAATGATACATTTTATTGGGGTGCTAATATTTACATTTTTACATGCCTTACTTTGGCTAACTTTAAACTGATTTAGAAGTTTGGGGGTGGAATTAATGCAGTTGGTGATACTCTGCCCCAGCAGTGGGCATGCTCCACCACCTTAAAATTGGGGGCAAAGCAGCTGGTGATGCCTGAAGGAGTCAATTTAAGGTAGGATTGCTCTTTTTGATTAAGGCACTTGTATGAAGACCATAGTTCCCCATTAAGAATATTGGTCTAATAAGGGAAATATACTGTATAGTTATTAGAGTTGTCTGGTTAACTAATTTATGTGCAGTGTTTCACTTCTAAATGTATTATTATTATTATTGTTATTATTTATTATTGCTATATTATTATTCTTTATGTTATAGAAACACAGACAATCCCTCAGAACCCTATAGGAATACTGTTTCATTTCATCTGGGAATGTTCTTAATTTTAGGTAATCAGTAAAGGAATCTGCACAGGGGCAGGAACAGAAGACCTGCTAAATAGGTTTAAATGTGTCCTGTCCCCTAAAAGACTGCAAACTGTTATTGTCCTTGATTTTTCTATAGACTGGGATTCATTTATTCAGCTTTATGCCTGGTGACTGGTACCATTAGAGTAATGGCTTTTTTATTTTACATTTATTTCTTTTTAATTTATTTAATCTATTACTATTTAAATGTCAGCTTAGAAAACATTTAACATTTGAAATTATGTCTCCTAACTAGTAGAACATAAAATAGAATAGAATACAGAATTTTAGCTTTTGGCTATTTAATACCTGGGAGTGGGCCATAGAGAGAGACCAAAATACATATTTGTAGCCTAGCGCACACACAGGATTTGCAAACATGATATCTATCTATCTGTCTATCTATCTATCTATCTATCTACTATCTATCTATCCTAAAATCTATCTATCTATCTATCCTAAAAATCTATCTACTCTATCTGTCTATCTATCTATCTATCCTAAATAAAATATCTGCAGCATTTACGGCGCGATGGTAAACACCTAAGTATATATCACTGAACATATTCATTATTATAGTAAAAGCAAATGCAATTTTCTAGCTCTGAAGGGGCGATTCAGCTTGCCATGCTGTAAATATTTCCCTGTTGGTAAGCTATGGTTTTATTTCAGGATCTGCAAGAGCTTGGGACAATGTCAAGTGCTCTTTGGTGCTAAACAACTCAGATAAAGAAAAAATGTTCCACTAAACAAGAAAAAATATAGACAGCAGCTGTAAATTAACATAAACAAAAACTAAGGAAGAAAATCTAATCTCTCTTAGCCATTACAAGAAATACCAATTGCAAATCACTGTATCATAACAGCAATATGAAATAATGATATACCCTAACATGAATTATTGTGACGACTGCCTGCACATATCTATGTTGCCAATGTACAACAGTATCTAAAAATGAAAGCGTAATGTAATTATCTTGCATGCTTAATTCTGCTTATTGGGGTAATCATTAACATTTTTAACATTCTTAAAATAATAATTTTTTCCACATCTTAAAGCAGATTAAAATCTCGGCAGCCATAGCTCCATGATACAGTATAGCCATATTACCTAGAGCCATTATAGGATTAAAGTCCGATAAACTGATTCACAATTGCAGTAGATTCTCCCAGAGTGTCTGTGACTCAGAGTGAATCGCCCTATATGTGTACAGAAATTACTGGTATATGGAAGCCCTACAGAATGTTCATATAGACCAGGGGTGACCAACCTGCGGACGGAGTTCCAGATGTTTGATAAACTACAACTCCTAGGGAATGTTGGTAATTGTAGTTTTCCACCATCTCCAAAATTCTATTTGCAACCATCTGTAAAGGGCCTTGTTTGACCTCCCTGATATATAGACTGGTCTCTATTTTCAGTGTCCTTAGAAAGCATATGTTTATTATAGATAGTTTAATATAAAGACCAGCATCTGGCAAGAAGATATAGAAACAGAGGAATTCATTCATAATATTTTTAAAAGGGGTTTTCTCAACCTTACTTCCTTTGGAATTTGAAGCCTATATCCGCAATCCTATTTTGTAAATGGTTTTCAGCACATCATGTATTGTAATTAGGAACACAGAGAGCTCTATTCATAACTGTATATTTTTGTGCTTGTTTTTTTTTCATTTGTTACAATAGCCAAGTGAATGTATTTGTTTTACTTAGAATCGTACCTCTGCACATGGTGCAAATGGAATAAATATTTAAGATGGCTAGATTTATTAAGAACCTAACTGCCAGTTAAGAGTATTCTGATATGTCAGAACATTCATGATGTGTGAGCATACAACTTGGAAGAGATCTTACATTCCCACCTGAATCATTGTCTTAACCGTGCTGTTAGGAAAGTATGGAATGATTTTATATGATCTCAGATTATCAACACTCTTATTTTGAGACTGTTCTGGTCTGGTGTCAAAAATCTGGTGTCCTGGATTTAATAACCTCAGCAAAATAGGTAGACAATTCTTACTGTTTGCCAGAGGATCTTTAAACCTATGAGGGGGAGAAGAAGCTATGGAATCTAATGTATTCTGTTCTGTATAACCTAGCCAGTGAGTTCAGCATTATTCTAATATGCAGCATAAAAACATTGATATGTGCACAGTTACTAACCCAGAAAACGAGCTTTCACGTGGTAATCTCGCTTCTTTATGTTATAAGACATTATCACCATATGGTCATTTTACAGATCAGACTAACTTGACAATTTCTGTTGTATCATTGCTAGAAACTGCCAAAAGGCACAGCTAGATTCAATTGGAGAACAATGTGCTAGCTTGGAGGGATGCATTCATACAAGTGCTATTCTGAAGATAGTGCCATAGTAGCAATTGGATCTGCATGAGGAGCAATCATGGCTTTACAAGGAATGTCTGAAGGTTAGTGCTTGATCATGTATTTGGGAAGCTGAGAGCCTGCCATGACTTAAACAGGTTGTGATAAGGAAGGTCTAAATCAAGTGTTAGATGTTCTAAATTAATAAAGGAAATGGAGAGGAAACATAGATGACTGGCAGAGTGATATAGCAGCAGACATATATAATTAGCTGATTATCTGGTATAAGGACCTCTAAAGATAAACACATGGTGAGTTGTGAGGAAACATTACAAAGAATGGTTTGCCAGACAAAACAAAGGTAAAATCACTCATCAAAAGGTCCAGTTGATTCCACATGTAACTGTAATGTAAATAATTAAGATGGCCGAAACTAACCATTTCGTTCCATTTTCGGATTCCCGAATCTCGGGAAAATCCTGAAGTGCGAAAAATCCAAAATGGATGAAGTTTTCGATTATTATCGAATGTTTAAGGCTATTTTCCATAGTTTTCAAAATATCACTTGAACTGTTTGATAATACTATCGGAGACTACATTTGAGTTTCCTGGAGTTTCCAGGGTTATTGGACTTCAAGTCTTTTCAAAAAATGATCGAAATAGCCTGAACATTCGATAATAATCAAAAATGTGCTCCGAAGTCCCGAAATCCGGACGATCCGTCCGGTTTCAGATGGATCATATGGAACCGAGGGGTGCCGTGTCGAATCCAGGTCGGATCCCATTCTATAAATAATGTGAAGCATACGTTAAAAAACAATGTTGAGACTTTCTTTTTGTTTCCTGTTGTTCTCTGTAGCTAGAGATTTCAGCCATATTTAAATCTAAGGAGCAAGGAGCCTAATGAAGATTTCTTAGTGTTACCAGAATAAGAGGAAGAAGTGACACAGCATCTGCTATTACACATTCATTTTAGGAAAGGAATTTTGAGGTTGCACCTATAGCTGTTCCTGTCCATTAGATGGAGAATCACCGGAAATTCTTTATTTGACTGTAGATTATAGTAATTTTAAGGTGGTTAAGGGTATATTGAAGAAATACCATCTGTATCAGTAATGACTGATATTGCATGTATTCATTAATTTTGGGACACAGCCATAAATGACTGACTCTAAAGGTAAAAAACACATCATGCACTAACAATACCTTGCTGTACGGTGTCTTATCACGGTTTATAATGCAGTTTAAAAAAAAACAGATATGTGTGGTATTTTTAGCCATGGTAAAGGCAAATCACAATTTTTATGATGGCACACCTTTAATAGTTTTCCTTAAATGCAGGCATATTCTCAAGGGTTAATCATAATGTTTTTCAATAAACCTAGATATTTATTCTGTTACCATGCCTCAGACATAGGCACTTCTCCAGAGTAAAATCCACAATCCGTTAGAATGTATCTTAAAGTTTATGAAAGTCCCACAATATATGTTAACATTAGGAGATAATAATTAGTGCTGTTAACAAAACTCAGAAACTACAGGTTTTTCACTGAAAGCTGCAAAGCACTTTGGGGAAGATACATTATAGCCCATTCCGTGTAAACCCACGTTAACCGACAAAAATTTCGGGTTACGTGGGTTTTAGACAGCTTTTAAAGCACTTTTTAAGAGGCCATCTCTCCTAGTATACAGCCCTCCTGGTTGGGCATCTAGTCCACTGTATTAGATACACCACGTTGATGAAGAGCAGTGTAATGGCCATGGATGGCCGATCCTTTCAACTGATAGTGCAGCATGCATCATTAAGCAGAACTTCTCTTTGTCATAGCAGTGGGTTGGAATGCCAGACATTACACACGAGAGAAAGGGTTGTGGGGACTGGTGACATCATATAAGGGAAGCAGAAAAATGTTTCATGTCTTCTAATGAGATGCACGTCAAGCTGGTTTGGTTTGAAGGTTAAGTCAGCTTTTTCCTTACCCTACCTTGTATGGGATCAACATTTATCCCAGAAATATAGCGATTAATCTGAAAATATGTAATGGTTCCTTTTTATCCAGATTTTTTTTGGGGTGCTTAAATGAGGCAATAAAATCTTCCATTAGAAGCAACCCCAGATAAACAAGATCTAACGATCTGTGTCTCAGCTCTCCATTTGCTGTGGCTGATTTGTGAATAAATTAATAAAAAAATTTCTCTGGGTTGCTGGGAGTTCTTATGTATACACTGTACACTTCACTTGCTCTCTAGTGCACAGCAAATTAAAAGATTTCCCTGCACCCTTAAAGCTGACAGCCACATCATCATTATAGCACAGCAAAACCCGTCTCTGTTAGTCACAGAACATTTTTCTTGCAGGTATCCAGCCTCTAAGACACAAAACAAAGATTTATCATTGTTAAGCATTTAGGAAAAAAAAAATCAATTTCATAGTAAGTCTGGGGAATTTAACTTGTAACCTTGTGGGCTGTAAGATTAGCAAGTTGAGCTACCAGAGTTAATGCAAGCAAATAAGTACATTTAAAAACCTATCTTTTGCTAAGAAAGAATGGAAGCAAAAATGCAAAAAATTAAATCAGCTCACGTTTTGTATTGTTCCTGGTAGGCTGTTAGCAATTCTTTCTGAAAAATAAACGGCAGGAAACCAAGCAGCTTTCGAAGTCTTATCAGGGACTTTAAGTTTGGTGTGGAGGCATTTGTATAGAAAATATGCGCACATGCTTACATGGATCTTGTAGTCTACAAGGCTGTGAGTTGGACTGGCAACAATGAGCCTTTGAAGTCACAAAATCTATCATATTACATGTAAGTGAAATGTGACTTACTAAGAATAATCTTCAATGTATTGGTGTTTTGGGAGAAAGTCTATCAAATGGTCTTAAAGTATGCAAAGATATACAGTACATCTTAAATGTAGTGCAATTTATTTAATACATAGGCTATGGAAATATTTAAGACTTGATTCATTACTGTCTTTCATATTGATGGAAGTGAGCCACTTTATCAAGGAGTTCTAGTAAGGAGCTGGTTGCTGTTCCCAGGTGCAATATGCTTAAATAGCATTTGCCATTAAGATGCTTTTTGCAAACATTTAGAGGTTGGTGTTACGGATGTAAGTGTTCAATGGGCAGTGCATTTACAAAACAGCTACCTTATTAGCATAAATAATACCAGTAATCTCTCTCTATTGCATTGATGTGTAAAATCAATAGTAAAAAGATAACACATGAATGGGACATTAATAATGGGCCTTGAGATGTTGGTAGGAGATGCAAAAAGGTAATGTGCTAAACCATTTTTTGTATTTGTATTCACTAGAGAGAATCCTAGCTCCTTATTGCAGGGCACTGTCATAATATGAAGGGTATAGATAAGGAATATCACTCTGGCTGACGGATATGTATGGAAACAACTAGACAACTTAAATAAATAAATAATAATAATAAATAAAGTCACTGGAGGGCATAAAAACATCCTCGGATCTTAAAAGAGCATAGTCCGGTTTAATCTAGACCGGCACGTTTCCATCTTTTCAGATTCACTTTGTCTGGTGATTGCCGCTGATGGAAATAAGCCATAGTAATACCATATGTCAAAAAATATAAGCTGTTCCCCAGCCCTGTAACTATAGACCTGTTAAGCCTAACTCAGTGGTAGGGAGTTGATGGAATCTTTGTCATGGGATCATATCCTTGGACTTTGCCTCCAGAACACATCTTATTAGTTAGTATCCATGGATTTATAAGAAATAGATCATGCCAGACGAATTTGCTTTGTTTTATGAAGGAGTGAAAAAGAATTTAGATTCAGGCATAGCAGTATGTGGTATACTTAGATTTTGCTAAGCTTTTTGATACTGTGCTACATGGGGCTGTTGGTCTAGAAAAAAACATTTGTACATAGATAGAGAATTGGTTATTGGATCGCAAACAGAGAGTGGTGTCGATGAGCTACATCTATGTGGGCTAAAGTGGAGTGCCTCAGTGTTCTGTACTGGGGCCACACTTTATCTATTTTAATCGTTTATAAATGAAGAGGAATTGAGTTAGCAAGGTCTCTGTGTTTGCTGATGACACTAACTACTCAGAGTTTTGGAAACATAAATGATGTGCAATTGCTGCAAGCAGACCTATATAGATTATCAAAAGGGGCAGCAGAATGGTAGTATAGTATTCTGAGGTTGAATAAAGTTAGGATCGTTAAGTATGGAATCCGCACTGACCGAGATCACACAAGACGTTCACCGTGAGTTTTGCAATTAAAAAGCCTTTATTGTCTGGACGCCTTACGCGTTTCGGACACACACCCCCCGTCCTAAGGACGGGCTTGGGGCATCCTGCCCCAGGCCACATTGATGTTTGGGTTAAGAGTTTCACCCATAATATATACTTTGATATAAAAAGAGTAACCTATCTTCCAGATATAACATCTTGTACGAAGCGACGGACCGCGTGTGCACACCTGGGTCACAAAGCATATATAGTAAGCAGGTGTTAATCACCTTTTTCAAATAATAAACAAGTGCATTCATATTGTAACAGTTTTTGAGCCCATATGATTATTTGTAAAAGTGTTCTCATTTGGAATAGTTGTTAGGTTTGGAATCCCCATATACAAAGGACCTCTTGGAATGGAAGCAGTTCAGAGAAGGGCAACTAAAATAATAAATGGAATGGAGGGCTTGACATGCAGGCAGTTAGACAAGTTAGGGCTGTTTACATTAGAGAGTAATGTTTGCATGAAGATATGATCACTTTCACAAATATATAATGGGCCTACAATAAACTCTCTGGTGCATTGTTACTAATAGGTCGATATCAGAGGACAAGTGACATCCTTTAGGATTGGAAAGAAGTTTCATCTTCAGGTTAGAAAAGTTTTTTTAACAGTATAGAACGGTTAAACTGTGAACTGTCTTCCAGCGATGTGGTAATGGCAAGTTCATTGAATAGCTTTTAAAGTACAGCAGGCTGTGATTCCAGACAGTAAGATATGAGGAGCACCCCTGCAGATCAGGAAGTATCAGGTAAGTATCAGTAAATACAGTAGTTGGAGGGAGGCACACACTCAAACCTGAAGATTCACGCAGTTTTTTTAAGGGCCATTAGTGTCTTGATATAGTCAAATATAAATGACTCATCCAAATCTATTAGCTATCTATCTATTCAAACTGTGATGCAGAGCATCACAGGACTGTGCAAAATACTTTAAATTTTATTTCATATGCAACAAACAGATGAGCTATCTATCTGTTTGTTGCATATGAAATTAAATTTAAGTATTTTGCACAAGTCTTGTGCGTGCTGCTGCATCTTACTACAAGGTTGGATATTTAAGGAATCTACAGTAGACCACAATGCCTATAATCTTGAGTTAGAGTGAGGCACCTATTACTCTTTTGTGGATCTCTATCTATCTATCTTCTATCTATCTATCTATCTATCTATCTATCTATGCTAGCTATCTATCTATCTATCTATCTATCTATCTATCTGTGTGCTAACCACTGAGCAGGGTGTTAAGTGGTTAAAATAGATAAACAATGGTGAAGTGGCACTCTATCCAATTGTGGTGCAGACGCCTCGTAGGTTCTTCCCTTTGGAACCAAGCAGTCTTCGACAGGAAAATACAACTGAGGGCGCACTCCAAATCTTAGAATTTTTTATTGTGAACCACACATCACACGTCACAGCGTTTCGGGGTACCCATTTTCAGGTGGTTAAGTGGTTGCACTAAATGCCTTGGCAGCATGAGATCCTGAGTTCGAATCCACCCTTGGACACTCTGCAAGAGTTTGTATGTTCTCCCTGTGCTTTGCGTGGTTTCCTCTGGGCACTAGGTTTCCCCCACAATCATAAAGACATACTATAGGTGTGTGTGTGTCAAATAAATGTACTTAGATTGTATGCTCTTCAGGGCAGGGGCCTGGTGTGAATATATACATGTAATTGTAAAGCGCAATGGAAGATGTTGGCTCTATATAAATCCACATATAAATATCTGTCTGTCTGGTGTATCTCTCTGTCTATCTATGAACTATCTCTTGCACATTCTGTGGAAAATTATAGCACACTATTAGCTCTGGGCACATATACCTCTAGAAGTAAACTCTACTATAGAAATCAGCTGATTCTTTAACTACTGTATGTAGGTTATCACGTTTCATAGATGACAACTTGCCTGACTAGACTTTTGCTTCTGGCATTATTGTTCCTATTTTTGCCACTGCTTACAGTTTTGCTGCCCTGTCTCTGCAGTAAGAACAGCGTTTGAACCCATATAGCAAAATGAAGATGGTAGGTTAGGGTATTGTTTGACTATGTCTCCTATGGCTATTGAAGTGTTTTTGTGACTTTTTTGTGACCATGAGTTGAAACTATGCATTTTTAGTCTATTGTGACTATGCTTTTAAGCTATTCAAGGTTTTTTGTAACTATGATTTTGTGACTATGCTTTTATGCTATTCAGAGTGTTATTGTGACTATGTTTTGGGTTTTTTTGCTATGATTTTGTAACTATACTTTTTGTATGGTTTACAAGGTTTTTGTGACTACAGGGTTATTCATAAAAGTTCTAGATCATTTAAAATGGTGCTAATTTTTCCCCAACCAATCATATTTTAGGCTCAAATGTTAATAAGTATATGATTGGCTGGGGCAAAATTAGCACCATTTTAAACGATAAGAACTTTTATTGAATCTCCGTATGCCTCTTTGTTCTATTCAAGTGTTTTTTGACTATGATTTTGTGACTATGCCTTTTATGGCTATTCAGTGTTTTTGTGACTATGCTTCATATGGCTATTCAAGTGTTTTGTACTCTTTTTGTGACCCTGATTAGAAACTGCATTTTTTAGTCTATTGTGACTATGCCTGTTTATAGCTATACAAGTGTTTTTGTGACGATGTTTTTTTTTTACTATATTTTGGGACTATGCTTTTTATGGTTATACAAGTGTTTTGTGACTATGCCTCTTATGTCTATTCAAGTGTTTTGGGTGACTCGATTTTGTGACTATGCCTTTTATGGCTATCAACTTTTTTTGTGACTATGCCTTTTTAGGCTATTCAATTGTTTTGTGAATATGATTTAGTGACTATCGGGGAGATTCAATATGGTCCGTAAGGTAAGATGTGCCGGATTTAAGATTAAATTCACAGACCACGTTAAGTTTTGCGCTACAAGTAGTGGTAATCCTAATGAAAGTGCTTTTGTATTGGTAGAACAGTGCAATTTCCAAAACATTTGAAATGGCGCTGTGCCCTAAAATCTGTGTTAAACACACATTAACCTGATGTGTTTTCATGACTATGGGCCTCATTTACAAAGTGCTCGCAGCAAATGTGGCTTCTGGTGTTTAATACTGGATTTGCACTGGTGGTAAATCCCACAAGGGATTTTTACCCCAGCGCCACTTTAGACCAGCCTTAGCTGGTCTTAAATTGTGGAGTTAAATTAAGTGCAAATCTTTTATAATAGATTGCGCCGGTTGCAAGGGTGTCTCTTTGTGAAACTGGTGGTTCGGCCAGTGCAATTATGGAGTTAAACTTGTGCTAACTAGAGATGGCCCGAACTATTGAAAAAAGTTCGAAAACGGACCCATTAAATCATGGGAGGCTATAGTTCGAAAAGTTCAATGGTAACTTAATGTAAATGGCTTGTGGGACCGTGGGGTAAATGGTCTGGGGAACACGTTCAAATATCAGGCCTTTCGAAAACTCATATTTTACTACTTTGTCGCTCTCGGCGTTTGAACAATTCGAGGTATAATAGACATTTTACTCGTGGATTCGATGCTCGCGTATAGGTTTTAATGGGCATCTGTACTCGCAGATTCGATGCTCGCACATTAGGTATCAGGACATTTTACTTGCGATATCATGCTCGCGTATAGGTTGTTAATGGACACTTTACTTTGCGGATTCGATGCTCACATATGGCTTTAATGGACACTTTACTGTGGATTCGATCTCGGCAACAGGTTTTAAATAGACACTTACTGCTGATGTGCTCGCGTTAGGTGTAATGGGCCCTTTACTCGCAGATCTTCGATGCTCGCCCTTAGGTATATGGACATTTTACTCGCGGATTCGATGCTCGGTTTAGGTTGTAATGGACACTTTACTCGCGGATTGTCGATGCTCGCATATGGTTTAATGGACACTTTACCTTGCGGATTCGATGCTCACATATAGGCTTTAATGGACAGCTTTACTTGGGCGTTCGATGCTCCATATAGGCTTTAATGGACCACTTTACTTGCGGATTCGATGCTCGCACAAGGTTTAATGGACCACATTTGTACTTGGCGGATGCGATGGCTCGCATTATAGGTGTATGGACACTCTACTCGTGGATTCAATGATCATCGTCATAGGTGTAATGGTACACTTTACTTGCGGATTCTACGATGCTCGCGTGTTGAGGTTTTAATGGACATTTTTGGATTCGATATTACTTGCATATAGGTGTAATTCACATTTTACTATGAGATCCGATGCTCGCTTATAGTATTTTAATGGAACATTTACTCGTGTGATTCGATGTTCGCTGTATAGTGTAATATACATTTTACTCGGGTCGATCGTGTTCGTTCGTATAGGTTGTAATATACATTCTTATTACTTCGCGATTCATGCTCGCGTATAGGTTGTAATAGACATTTTACTTGCGGATTAATGCTCGCACTAGGTATAATGGACATTTTACGATTCGATATTTACTCACGTATTGTTATATGATTTTACATCGCATATTCGATTTTTCTGCATTTGATTATAATCTCCACTTCCCTAGGACTTCTATATGCAATCCAGGCTCTAAAATCGAGCCTCGAAAGTAGGTGTGGTTTTCACTATTAGCTTGTCTGCGACAACTATGGCCACAGGATGGGCAGCAGTGGGGTGGCAAGTATCTGACCAGGCGGAGGTTATTATACAGCATGCCAATTGGCACACCCCACGTTAAAGAACGTAAACGGCGCCACCTGCAGAAAAAACTTTCAGTTTCAGATCGTATTCTGACCACCTCTCAACTCCAAAGAGGTGGTCAGGACTTCAAGCGGCGTAACTACGTCCAGACATACAGCGGAATGTCCCTACGGCAGTAATCACATTTCTATATTAACATTTTAACTGTGATTCC